>AWOL01S0043369.1:0-16267 GCA_000715115.1 Nicotiana otophora
TCCTCACAATGGACAATTATTACTGAGTGTGAAATGTATATTTTTGAATAATTAATTCAACAATGACACGACCACATGAGACCCAAAATATTGGCACGTAGCCTAAACATGATCTTTAATAGGAGCCTCATATCACAACTCGCACTTTGGAGTTGTGATTTCGGCCAAGAACTGGTGAAAAAAGGTCCTTCTGATGGTCTGACGTAGAACTGTCTACTCGGGCAACTTGGGCTTTTTAATTTTAAGCATATAAAAGGGGGTATAGGTGATGAAAGCTCCGACCTGCCTCCCCTATACGTGCTGCCACCAAGCCGTATCGAACGAGCTACCTTGGGGGCAACCGCAAGGGCCTGCCTAGATGACTCAAAGGAGTGTCAAAGGTATCCATACGAGTTTGGGAACTCGTATGGACGACGCAATACCTTCGGGCTAGCGTTGGGCATCAAAGTGGTGTTGGAGGCTCGATGTGTGGGACGGCCAGTTCCGCGGGCTGCCGAATGTTGGAATGAGACCTCCGTGCCGATTGGATACTTGATGCACCTGTCATAGGGACATCATGTGTCTACTTGTGATCATGGCTTGGGTTCAACCATGCAAGCAAGGGTCTGTTGGCCTAAAGGTGTAGATGTGGGCGACACTGCACTAATCGAGATGGAAGCGTGTTGCGAGGGCAATGTATGGGCATGGCACGAAAGACGCGCATGATAATGGCCAAGGGCTAAAGGTTGCCTTACTCGGGCGAGGCACGAGCTAGTCGCGGATGCACTAGGCGAGTGTCAAGCTTGAGGATTGGGTTGTGCACGTGGGAGCGATGCTCAGTTTTGGGCGAGGGACAAGACATGTCCTAAGCCAATCCCCCAGGGCGCGCATAGATTGTGATACTAAGTTGAAGCGCCATGACATGTCTAGGGCCAAGGGCCTAGACATCTTACGGGCGGCACAAGTTGGGGCGATCCTACGAGCGAGTCCCACCAACAGGCACAAGATCGTGCTTGGGAATCCTGGGATAGGAAACAGGCTGGCCTGCAGCAAGGGGAACTGTAGGCGCTGCACGGGCGAGCAGGTGCCGCTCCCCAATTTAAGTATTTGGGCCCGTGACACACAGCTCAATTTCTCTAATACGTGGGGAATGTTCAGATAATAACATGATTCATTAATTTTACAACTACACATGATTTATTCAAGATACAAATTATGTAGTGCACGCCCACATGCTCATCACCTATTGTGAGTGTCACCTCCAAACAATTTATATCATACCAAATTCAGGGATTCATATCCTCAGAACCAGGTTCAGAAGTGTTACTTACCTCAAACCGTGTAACTCTTTATTCTGGTATGCCTTTGCCTCGTGAATTGGCCTCCAAATGACTCGAATCTAACCATAAATAATTCGTTTCGGTCAATAAAATTTATTGGAATTAATTTCATATAAAAATACAATTTTTCATTAAAAATTCGAAATTTAACTCAAAAATCACCCGTGCGGCTCACGTCTCGGAATCCGACAAAAGTTACAAAATCTGAAATCCCATTCAACCATGAGTCTAACCATACTAATTTTACCAAAATCCGACCTCAACTCGACCCTCAAATCTTCAATTTAAACCAAGAGGTTTTTCTAAATATTTCAATTTAATTCACCCATTAAATGATGGATTCAAAGACAAAATCATGAAAATTAATAAAAACTGGATAAGAATCACTTACCCCAAACACCCACGCAAGAATCTCTCCAAAAATCTCCTTCTACCGATCTCCTAATTTTATTTTTATGTTATGAACTTAAAACCCCCGTTTTGGAACTTTTAATTCTGCCCAGCAATGTCTTCATCGCGTTCGCGACCATGGCTTCGCGTTCGTGAAGCACCAAAAATGTGCTGCCAAGGTTCCTTCTTCGCGTTTGCGACCTTTTCATCGTGTTAGCGATGCCTTCCTACCTCTGCCCTTCGCATTCGCAAGACACGATCTGCTTTCGCGAAGGCTTAGCGCCAGGAATGCCCCAACTCTCTTTCCTCTTCGCTTTCGCATCAGCCTACTCGCATTCGCGTAGGCTTCCCCAGTTTCTTCTTCACGTTTGCGTTTCCTTGCTTACGTTCGCGATGGGTAAATACCATCAGCCAAAATTCCTTCTTCGCTAACGCGTGAGATCCTTTGCGTTCGCGAAGAACAATACCAGATATCAGTTCCAACAGTGGTCAAATAAGGAACAATGATCCGAAACCATCCCGGAACTCACCGGAGTCCCCTGGGACCTCAACCAAATATACCAACAAGTCCTAAAACATCATACGAACTTAGTTGAACCCTCAAATCACCTCAAACAATGCTAAAACCATGAATTACACCCCAATTCAAGCCTAATGAACTTTGAAACTTCCAATATCTACAAACGACTCCGGAACCTATCAAATCACGTCCGATTGACCTCAAATTTTGCACATAAGTCATAAATGATATAGCAGAGGTATTCAAATTTTCTGAATCGAATGTTGACCCCGATATGAAAAAGTCAACCCCCGGTCAAACTTTTCAAAAATTTAACTTTCGGGATTTCAAGCCTATTTCCACTACGGACCTCCAAAAACTTTTTCAGACATGCTCCTAAGTCCAAAATCACCATATGGAGCTATTGGAATTATCAGAATTAAATTTCGAGGTCGTTTACACATAAATCAATATCCGGTCAACTTTTCCAACTTAAGTTTTCAATTATGAGACTAAG
The DNA here is from genome assembly GCA_000715115.1 of Nicotiana otophora. Classification (NCBI taxonomy): domain Eukaryota; kingdom Viridiplantae; phylum Streptophyta; class Magnoliopsida; order Solanales; family Solanaceae; genus Nicotiana; species Nicotiana otophora. The sequence continues at coordinate 2,726 of AWOL01S0043369.1, forward strand.
TGTCTCATTTCACTCTGAAATCCTTCCGTACGCTAACCAACTAACCCGATAAGTCATAAATCAATTGTAAGGCATAAATTGAGCAGTAAATTGGGGAACGGGGTTATAACACTCAAAATAACCGGTTGGGTCGTTACATTCTCACCCACTTAAACATACGCTCGTCCTCGAACGTGCCATGAGCTGTTTCCAAGCCACCACATCACTATTCCATCTTACCACTCACGTACCCGGGGGTGATCCCACGCCACCCTATTCCATAAATCTGACAACACAACACAATTGAAGATCATTAATTTAACCTTAGCCCAAAAACCTTGGATTAAAATTTCTAACATCCAAAATTCTTTTCAAAACCCGAATCTCGCATCTACACACTGTATTAGCCTGAACAAGGTGTATCCAGCAATAACCATAATCCCATATATGATCGCATAACATAAAACACAACTCACATACTCGTAGCACCATTTCTGATCACAATAACTACTCAAAACAACCCAAGTACTAGTATAAAACCCCGCATTCAACAGAACCTCATTCTGAAACCTTCGTACACTGCCAATGATGAAAGAAACAATCAAAAACTCATAACCACTCATCATGTCAACTAGCCATAGAGCTCTCTCATACCAACCAAAACCATAATCCTCTTCTAAGCCGACTTTCAATATTATCCTCCCGAATATACCATAATCAAGCCAGACAGTACCCATTATAGGTCCAATGACCTTATTTTATTAAACAAAACTAATCCATTGACATGCCATACCAATACAACTCAATCCACAACTGCGCAACCTTGTACCCAAAATGGAAGATGTCTCAAAGTAGAGAACCGTATTGAAAGTTCAACAAGCACCACTATAACTGTAATGCTATAAGCTCATTATATATAGTAGAACCAAGACACACAAATTTAATAACAGTAACCAGCTCTTCTAGAGCTCACATTAACATCACTCGCACGGACAACTCACATGCTACAGTATCAATATTTGGACCCATACGGACAAGTCGGGTGCTAATAATATAAATATCTGGACCCGCACGGACAACTCACGTCCCAAAAATATCAGTACATGGATCCGCACGGACAACTCACATGCCATTAATATAATCCGCCTAGCATGGTCATATGCCTATAATCCAAACATATCATACATGAGCAATCAAATAAATACACATGAACCATCATAACTGATCACAACTCCAGCACTCACATGGCTATCACATCTTTCATGCACGATCATCCCACTAGGAATATTTCCATAATTCCTCCGTGCCACATATCAATAACTCGTATATCAGTAGTCTATTAACTAGGTAAGTATCGCAATACCGATGACATCCGAAAGTCAGAACACAATGTATATTTTGAAATACGCACCCTTGTCAGAGATCACCGAGCAGTTATAATATTCATCTAAATATCTAAAACTGACCATGTTGTCTATAATTCATGACCTTCCCTTCAAGAATGAACTGCCACCCTGTACATGTAAGTCTTAATCCCGCACAACACACCACATCCATCATGCCATCATGTGACAAGCACAAGGATCTTATTACAAACTCTGAGTCATCAGCAAATTACATACCCGGTTGCCCTATTTTCTTCGATTCTTCTTCTGAATTACCCTCCAATTGTCACTTCCCCTTGTCAGAACACCACGATCCTTGCTCACTATAAGATATCTTGACATAAAATCGCATCGCCCTAATGCCCATAAGGTAATGTATTCTTCTTAAGCACCCTCATAAGTACCACAACCGAAATGCCCAGTCTGAAAATACCCGATGTGAATTTAAAATTATTCTTTTACCCTTTTTTATACTGAAATATGGAATACATAGTCATACAGAATTACCGCAAGCCCCGCACCATCCAGTGAAAATAATCGATTCTGGCGATATACAAGTTTCGAAAATTTTTTAATTGACACTTATACATCTTGAATCTATTATAACCCTTTCGATAGTCACCCACTATGCTCAAATCTAAATTGCACCGCCCGAACGAGCCGAAAGACACAATCCCCCATTAGCACAACAGCCCCCAAAGAAGTAACCCTGCTTTAACACCACCAATCAAATTCATACTTCGTGCGCACTACATCCTTCAAAATAACAATTTAATTACCTCATGATTTTTCATAAAGTGCAATATATCCCACATTCTAGAAATTTTCTTTCTCAAATCATCCCCGATCTCAACCTATGCAAGTGATAACTAATCCACAAGTGTACCTCAGAATGAAACCAATACCGCACATAATCACACAATCAAATCGAAGATAGCAAACTCCCTAACTTGGCCCAAGGGCATATAACAAAGCATTTGATATTTCACCATACCCAGATAATTTATAAATTGACCATACTAAGCAATAAAAGATCAACTATGATCTCGTCCCCCAATAATTTCCACACACGACTCATACACCCGGTACACAATTATAGTATCGCCCATAGGCGTAGATGCATGAACAGGTGGAACTAAGGACTCATGGGGCATATCCAGAAAATGAACAAAATATGATGAAACTAGGGTCAAATAATATAGATGCCTCCCTGTGGCACACTGAGACAATACCTGTGATCACTGCATCTGAAGCAACAATATTTGGTCTGACTAAGCTCCACCCTGAGCTGGCTGAGCGGGTAGTGGAGCAACTGGTACAGAAGTAGTAGCCTGATTCCTCTGCTGAACTGGACCTCGCGTATGGCAGGGACAATATTTCCTCACATGGCCCAGCTCTCCATACTCATAGCACTCCATCTCGAAGAATGGTGGTGAGTTCTGAGGCGGACCTCGGGAACCAGAATAACTACCAGAAGGACCTAGTTTATATGATCCTTGAACTGATGGTGCACAGAGCGTAGGGGCTGGAAGTGCACTGAGAGATGACTGACTCTGATAAGAACTGTATGAACCATGGTTGGATGATGTACCACGGTGAACTGGGCGACCCCTGTTGTGGTAGAACTACCCTCTATAAGGTACCGCACCAACACTTCCTGAACCTCGGGGCCTCTTAGCCTCCCTGTCACCACGCTCCTAGCTACGGACCACCTCTATCTATCGAGAAATATCAACCACCTCGTCAAAAGTGGCACCAGATACTTTCTCCCTAGTCAAAGCAACCGTAGTTGATACGTGAGGCCATCAATGAACCTCATAATCCACTCCTTATCAGTGGGAACCAATCAAACTGCGTGACGAGCCAACTCATAAAATCACATCTCGTACTGCGTCACGGACATGCCATCCTAACGTAACTGCTCAAACTGTCTGCGTAGATCCTCTCTGCGAGATTGCAGCACAAAATTCTCCAAAAAGAGAACGGAGAACTCCTGCCTTGTAAGTGGTGCTGCACCAACTGGCATGCGCCTCTCATAAGCATCCCACCATCTGAAGGCAGCCCCAGAAAACTAAAAAGTAGTGAACGAGACCCCACTAGTCTCCAGAATACGTGTTTTTTGAAGCATCCATTGGCACTTATCCAGAAAACCCTGAGCATCCTTTGACTCAGCACCGCTAAATGGTGGAGGTCGAAGCCTCTCAAATCTCTCAAGTCTTCTCTACTCATCATCTGCATAACAGGGACCACCGGGGCCTGAGCGGCTGCAACGGGCTGGGCTGGTAATGCCCTACAGTATCTGAAGTCCCTGTACAACCTGATCTGGAGTACGAGCAACAGGGGTATGATTACCTCCCCTAACCTGCAAAGTAGGAGGTGCGGCCTGAGCCACCACTTGAGCGAGATCAGTGCAAACTGTTAATATCTGGGCCAAAGTCTCCTAAAGGCTTGGAATCTCAATGGGCACAACTGGTGCCTGAGCTGGTGCAACTGGTGGTACTACAGGTGCTGGTCCTACTGTGGTACGAACTACACCTCGACCTCTACCTCATCCCCAGCCTCTACCACGGCCCTGGCATCTCGCGGCCCTAAGTGTTGGCACTAGTGACTGACCGTCCGACCTGGTAGTACGTGTCCTCACTATTTGTGAGAGAATAGAATAACAGAAATTTAGTTTCCGAAATAAACAAATTCGCAAGATAGAATACAAAAAAGTGAAATTTTTACTAAGGGTTCTGTAGCCTCCCGAAGATAAGTACAGACGTCTCCCTACCGATCCGCAAGACTCTACTAAACGTGCTGATGACTCGTGAGACCTATGTAACCTAGGATCTGATATCAACTTGTCACGATCCAAAATCTCACAAGTCGTGATGGCGCCTATCTCAATATTAGGCAAGCCCAAAATCTTAATAAATACTATATCTTTTAAATTTGAAAACTAAATACCTAAATTCAGCGGAAGAAATTTCACAAGTATAAATATTACACTCCCAAAATTCGGTGTCACTGAGTACATGAGCATCTAATATGAATACAATGTCTGACTGATAAAATCTACTATATGAAAGTATAGAACAGTACAATAACTGATGGAAAGCGATACAAGGTAAACGGACGCCAGGAAGCTACCCTAATAGTCTCCAACTGGTAACACACTGAGATCTAACAGCCGCCGTGTCCGGAAGCACCTGGATCTGCACACAAGGTGCAGAGTGTAGTGTGTGTACAACCAACTCAATAAGTAACAAGACTAACCTCTGGGCTGAAAGTAGTGACGAGCTCTGCAGGTACAGTCCAGTATAAATAATGGTACAAAACGTAGATATGCTTTCAGCTTTAACAGTTAAACTCAGTACAAGTGAAATAGATCAATACTGCATGATATGAAGAATATGACATCTCAGTAAAAGTACCTCATGTAAATATTGGTCACAAATTATCTGGTCATTCGCTACTGTTTATGGCTAATCCAGCCCAGGGATGTTCCAACCCATATATAAATACACATTGACTGACAGTCAGTCACTCAGTACCGTATAAGACCAATCTGGCCGGGTCGTTACATTCTCCCCCACTTAAATATATGTCCATCCTCGAACGTGCCACGAGCTGTTTCCAAGCCACCACATCACTATTCTATCTTACCACTTACGTACCCGGGGGTGATCCCACGCCACCCTATTCCATAAATCTGACAACACAACATAATTAAAGATCATTAATTTAACCTTAGCCCAAAAACCTTGGATCCAAATTTCTAACATCCAAAATTTTTTTCAAGACCTGAATCTCGTATCTACACACTGTATTAGCCAGAACCAGCTGTATCCACCAATAACCATAATCCCAGATATGATCGCATAACATACTACACAACTCACATACTCGTAGTACTATTTCTTATCACAATAAATACTCAAAACCAACCAAGTACTAATGTAAACCACGCATTCAACAGAACCTCATTCCAAAACCTTCGTACAGTGCCAATGATGAAAGAAACAATCAAAAACTCATAACCACTCATCAGATCAACTAGCCATAGAGCTCTCTCGACCCAACCAAAACCATAATCCTCTACAAAGCCGACTTTCAATATTATCCTCCCGAATATACCATAATCAAGCCTGATAGTATCCATTATAGGTCCAAAGATCTTATTTTATTAAACACAACTATCCCATTGACATGCCACACCAATACAACTCAATCCACAACTGTGGAACCTTGTACCCAAAATGGAAGATGTCTCAAAGTAGAGAACCGTATTGAAAGTTCAACAAGCACCACTACAACGGTAATGCTATAAGCTCAGTATATATAGTAGAACCAACACACAAATTTAATAACAGTAACCAGCTCTTCTAGAGCTCACATTAACATCCCTCGCACGGACAACTCGCGTGCTATAGTATCAATATCTGGACCTGCACGGATAACTCGCGTGCCAATAATATAAATATCTGGACTCGCACGGACAACTCATGTGTCAAAAATATCAGTACATGGATCCGCACGAATAACTTACGTGCCAATAACATAATCTGCCTGGCATGGTTACAGGCCTCTAATCCAAGCATATCATACATGAGCAATCAAATAAGTACACATGGACCATCGTAACTGATCACAACTCCAGCACTCACATGGCTATCACATCTTTCATGCATGATCATCCCACTAGGAATATTTCCATAATTTCTCTGTGCCGCATATCAATAACTCGTATATCAGTAGTCTATTAACTAGGTGAGTATCGCAATACCGATGACATCCGAAAGTCAGAACACAACGTGCCTTTTGAAATGCGCACCCTTCTCAGGGATTACCGAGCAGTTATAACATTCATGTAAATATCTGAAACTGACCATGTTGTCTATAATTCATGGCCTTCCCTTCAAGAATGAACTGCCACCTTGTACATGTAAATCTTAATCTTGCATAACACACCATATCCATCAAGCCATCATGTGACAAGCACAAGGATCTCATTACAAACTCTGAGTCACCAGCAAATTACATATCCGATTGCCCTATTTTCTCTGATTCTTCTTCTAAATTACCCTCCAGTTGTCACTTCCCCTTGTTAGAACACTACGATCCTTGCCCACTACAAGACATCCTGACATAAAATCGCATCGCCCTAATGCCCATAAGGTACTGTATTTTTCTTAAGCACCCCTACAAGTACCACAACCGAGATGCCCACTCTGAAAATACCCTATGTGAATTTAAAATTATTCTTTTACCCTTCTTATACTGGAATGTGGAATCTATAGTCATACAGAATTACCGCAAGCCCCGCACCATCCAGTGCAATAACCGATTCTGGCGATATACAAGTTTCGAAAAATTTTCAATTGACACTTATACATCTTGAATCTATTATAACCCTTTCGAAAGTCACCCACTATGCTCAAATCTAAATTGCACCGCCCGAACGAGCCGAAAGGCATAAGCCCCCATTAGCACAACAGCCCCCAAAGTACCGTACACTCTATTAATATCTCATCTTTGGACAAAATAGTAACTTGTAAAGGGTATCTTGGTGTATTAATCAAACACTGATAATAAAGAACATGCCGAATAATATATCTTTCTTTGGGCCGATTTATTATTCGCACGTAAAACCAAATAATCAACCCGCATTTATTACCACAAAAGCACATGCAATTCTATTAACATTAACCTTCCTTTGGGTCGATCAAGATTCACATAAGTTACATGTACACATCCTTTTATATTTCAAGACAACTAAATCTCCAAAAAAAAGGTCACTTTGGCGACATCAAGCTTCACATTTATCCATCTCAAAATATATACAACCATACCAATATTCAAATTTAAATTTTCCAATTGAGAATATATTAATTCCCAAACCAAAATAAGTTGTGGCGGGCCTGAATTACTAAAACGTAGGAGATCTGCATGTATTATTCTTCTCAATTGCTGAACCAAGAATAGTCACTACAAAAGAAATATACTTCCAATTTCTTTGGCAGTATGTTAAAACCAAACCAAAAAGACATTTTCATATTAGGGGTTGCTGCTACTATGCCATCATACAACATCCTTATGTTGCATTAAATTTTATTTATTTTTTACTTCCTTAGGTTGCTGTAAAGAAAATAATGCAACCAAAAGCATAATAACAACCTAATTGAAAAAAGACGTTTAGATGGTTCTGACAAACAAAAGTCACGCCAAAATAAAACAATTCACTCATTGTTATCATTATTTTCTTTATAGCGACCCAAACCGGTTTCTGATTTGCATAAAACAATTTCCATGTTGAAGCGGCGACACTAGCTAAAGTTCTGTTTCTTTCTTCTTCTTTTTTTGAAAAAACAAAAATTTATCAAAAATTAAAATAATAGCACACAAAATCGGTAGCAGCCTTTTATAGCCTTTTCCCGGCCACATATTCCAATTGGAGGTCAGACTAACAATTCTGAATTACGGGATAGACGTCGTAGAAGCAGTGAATTTGAACTTGAATCTTTTTGTTTTCTCAAATAAAAACTTCTTAATGATTCAACATAATATAGGCTCTGATACTAATTATGAGAATCAAAAATACTTTTTTTTAGTTTTGAATACCATCATCTCTTATCCAAGATCTATCATGTCAAATCATCAAGAATAAATAACGTAGGGTCCATCCCCATAATGAAAAAGTCTAAGATGTCAAATTAGACTTGGTTGCCAAATTGGTGAGCATGAGAAAATACCAATTTTCAAACAGTACTTTATTCTGATTGGTTGAAGAAGTAGGTCATTTATCCTATAAAAGAAAATTATCTTCTTCTCATTTTACATCACACAGAAAGAGAAGCAACACAATAGTTGTAAAGAGTATTTCTCAGGTATTTTGAGAAATTATAGATTGTGTAGGAAAAATAGAGAGCGATATTATAGTGAGGTAGAAATCTTAAAATAAGGTTATTTCTTTTGAGTGTATAGTGGTCCCTGGGATATTTTACTCAGGACGACTAGGTGTAAAATTTTTCATTATAGTGAATTATTTCTATCCTCCCAGGCCTGTAGTTTTTTCCTTTATTCAGAAAGATTTTCCACGTTAAAAATCTTTGTGTCCTTGTTATTTTTTTTTATTTTTGTTAATTACCGTATCTCGGTACTACGTTATTATTCTGTTGTTATTACCGTGAATATTATTTCTGTAGGGAGTTTATTCCCAATAACTGGTATCAGAGCACAAGTTATGCTCATTCACAAAAATATTATTTACGGTAAATTTTACTTTGTGACAAAAACAAATGCCAGGAGTAAAATATGAAGTAACAAGATTCAACGGTAATGACGTTTTCTCCATATGAAAAAGAAAGATGAAGGACCTACTCATCCAACAAGGGTTAGACATTGCACTATATGGTAAAAAGGCAAAGTCGAAAACCAAGTCGAGGATTGGGCAGACATGGATAAGAAGGCAGCTCGTGCAATCAAACTGCACTTGTCCGATAAAGTACTCAATAATGTCGGGGATGAAAATAGTGCATGTGGTATTTGGAAAAGACTAGAAAGTCTATACATGTCCAAATCCTTAACAAATAAGTTATTCTTGAGAAAGCAGCTTTATGCCATCCATATGAGTGAAGGTACAAATTTCTTGTCCTATTTAAATATGTTTAATGGATTAATCACGCAGCTGGCAAACCTTGGAGAAACAATCACTGATGTAGATAAGTCTATCATACATGGTAGAGATACCATCGATTTAAAGGAGGTCATATCAGCCATCCTACTCAATGATAAGATGAGGAAGAAACCCGAAAATTAAGGGCGGGCTCTTATCATGAAAAATAGAGGAAGACGTTTTTATAGAGCATCGAGTAGCCGTGATAAATCCAAAGCTCAGTGAAAGTTCAGTAACCGGTCAAAGGGTAGAAATTGCTACAGTTGCGGCCAACCCGGTCACTTCAAAAGAGATTGCCCAAGGAAAGGTCGAGGCGAGAGCAGTAGCTAGAAGAATTATTACAACACAACTGCTGCAGTGTACAATAATGATTTGGTAGTTCTTTTAGTTCACAAGGAGGAAAAATACATGCACTTAGCAAGCCAAGAGTCGGAATGGATGGTTGACACAGCATTATCCTACCATGCCATACCGGTAAGAGAAATCTTTTGTAGGTACAAAGCTGGAGACTTTGGAATAGTCAAGATGGGAATTACCAATCACTCAAAGATTGTGGGGATTGGCGACTTTTGTATCAAGACAAATGTCGGGTGTACATTAGTTTTAAAAGATGTGCGGCACATACCAGATCTGCGAATGAATTGGATTTCAGGGATCGCTCTAGATCGATACGGTTACGAGAATTAATTCGCCAATAGGAAGTGGAGACTCACCAAGGGATTATTGGTGATTGCTAAAGGATTTGCTCCCTACACATTGTACAAGAGAACCGCTGAGATATGCGAAGATGGAATACATGCGGCTGTAGATGATACGCCTGCAGATTTATGGCACCGGATATTGGGCCACATGAGTGAGAATGGACTGCAGATCCTATCCAAAAAGTCACTCATCTCATTTGCAAAAGGTAAAACAGTGAATACTTGTGATTATTATTTATTTGGAAAACAACATAGGGTATCGTTTCAAGCAATTCATGGAAGAAAATCGAATATACTTGATTTAGTATACTCTGATATTTGTGATCCAATGGATGTAGAATCAATGGGAGGTAACAAATATTTTCTCACATTTATTGATGATGCTTCACGAAAATTGTAGGTTTATTTCTTGAGAACCAAAGACCAGGTATTTCAAGCATTTCCGAAATTTCATGCTTTGGTGGAAAGGGAGATAGGTCAAAAATTAAAGCATCTTAGGACAGACAATGAAGGAGAGTATACTTCAAAGGAGTTTGAAGACTACTACTTAAGCCATAGAATCAGACATGAGATGACAATTCCTGGAACCCCACAACACAATGGTGTAGCTGAAAGGATGAATCGCACAATTATCGAAAAAGTGAAAAGTATGCTCAACATAGCAAAACTACCTAAGTCATTTTGGGTGAAGCAGCTCGCACAACATGTTACTTGATTAACAGAAGTCCATCAGTTCCATTGGAGTTTGACATTCTAGAGAAAGTCTGGACCAACAAAGAGGTTTCCTACTTCCATATGAAAGTATTTGGATGTTAAGCTTTTGCACATGTGCCGGAGGAGTAGAGAACGAAGCTGGATGACAAAGTTATTCCTTGTATCTTCTTCGGTTATGGAGATGAAGAGTTCGGTTACAGATTGTGGGACCCAGAAAAGAAAAAGATCATTAGAATCAGAGATGTGATCTTCAGAGAAGATGTGGTCGGGATTGATAGTGATCAATCAACAAAGACCAAAAATGATAATGGTATAGTTACTAACATTGTTACTACTCCTACTATACATGTACGTAATCATTACCCAAGTGAATAATGGCAAGCGGAAGGCGTATAGGAAGAGAATGTTGAGTAGGGGGAGAACCCTAGTCCACAATAGGAAGAAGGAGAGCAACAACAACAAGAAGAACGACAATAACCTTTGAGAAGATCTGAAAGAGAGAAGGTAGAGTCCACAAGGTATCCATCTTCGGAGTATATCCTCGTCACTGATGAGGGGGAGTTAGAGAATTTCAAGGAGGTGTTATTTTATCCGGAACAAATCCAGTGGATGGAAGCCATACAGGAAGAGATGAATTCTCTACAGAAGAATGATGCATACGAACTGGTTAAACTCCCAAAGGGCAAAAGACCGCTCAAGTGCAAGTGGATCTTTAAGCTCAAGAAATATGAAAATGAAAAGCTAGTCAGACACAAAGCTCGATTAGTGGTAAAAGGTTTTGAATAGAGAAAGGTATTGATTTTGATGAATTTTTCTCACATGTTGTCAAAATAACTTCTATTCGAACAATCTTGAGCTTGGCAACTAGCCTAGATCTTGAAATGGAGCAGCTGGACGTAAAAACTATATTTCTGCATGGAGATTTGGAAGAAGAGATCTATATGGAGAAACCATAAGGTTTTGAAGTAAAGGCAAAGAAACACATGGTGTGCAAGTTAAAAAAGAGTCTTTATGGGCTGAAACAAGTGCCTAGGCATTGGTACAAGAAGTTTGACTCATTCATGAGAAGTCAAATGTACGCAAAGACTTTTTCAAATCCATGTGTATACAATAAGAAATTCTCTAACAATAAATTTATCATATTGTTGTTATATGTGGAAGACATGCTGATTGTAGGACAAGACAAGAAGTTGATTTCCAAGTTGAAGGAAGATTTGTCCAAGCCATTTGACATGAAAGACTTAGGTCCAGCACGACAAATTCCTGGAATGGGGATTGTCCGAGATAGGACAAATAGTAAATTGTTGTTAACACGACTTAAGTATATTGAACGTATACTTAAACACTTCAACATGATGAGTGCTAAACCAGTTAGCACACCTCTTGTTAGTCATATGAAGTTGAACAAGAAAATGTGTCCTACAACAAAAGAAGATAAAGAAAGTATGGCTTAAGTTCCATATTCCTCTATCGTCGGGAGTCTGATGTATGCAATGGTATGTACTAGACATGATATTGCTCATGTTGTCGGCATTGTTAGCAGGTTTCTTGATAATCCCAGAAAAGAACACTAGGAAGTTGTGAAGTGGATACTAAGATATCTAAAAGGAACCTCAGATGAATGCTTGTATTTTGGGAGATCAGATCCAGTCTTAAAGGGCTACACGAATGCTGATATGGCAGGTAATCTTGATANATGGAGAAACCATAAGGTTTTGAAGTAAAGGCAAAGAAACACATGGTGTGCAAGTTAAAAAAGAGTCTTTATGGGCTGAAACAAGTGCCTAGGCATTGGTACAAGAAGTTTGACTCATTCATGAGAAGTCAAATGTACGCAAAGACTTTTTCAAATCCATGTGTATACAATAAGAAATTCTCTAACAATAAATTTATCATATTGTTGTTATATGTGGAAGACATGCTGATTGTAGGACAAGACAAGAAGTTGATTTCCAAGTTGAAGGAAGATTTGTCCAAGCCATTTGACATGAAAGACTTAGGTCCAGCACGACAAATTCCTGGAATGGGGATTGTCCGAGATAGGACAAATAGTAAATTGTTGTTAACACGACTTAAGTATATTGAACGTATACTTAAACACTTCAACATGATGAGTGCTAAACCAGTTAGCACACCTCTTGTTAGTCATATGAAGTTGAACAAGAAAATGTGTCCTACAACAAAAGAAGATAAAGAAAGTATGGCTTAAGTTCCATATTCCTCTATCGTCGGGAGTCTGATGTATGCAATGGTATGTACTAGACATGATATTGCTCATGTTGTCGGCATTGTTAGCAGGTTTCTTGATAATCCCAGAAAAGAACACTAGGAAGTTGTGAAGTGGATACTAAGATATCTAAAAGGAACCTCAGATGAATGCTTGTATTTTGGGAGATCAGATCCAGTCTTAAAGGGCTACACGAATGCTGATATGGCAGGTGATCTTGATAATCATAAATCTACTACAGGATACTTGTTCACATTTTCAGGGGGAGCTATATCGTGGCAGTCGAAGTTGCAGAAGTGTGTCTCACTCTCTACAATTGAAGCAGAGTATATTGTCGTTACTGAAGTTGACAAGGAGATGATATGGTTGAAACGGTTCCTTCAAGAGCTTGGATTGCATCAGCGGGAGTATGGCATCTATTGTGACAGTCAAAGTGCAATAGACCTTAGCAAGAACTCCATGTACCATACAAGGACCAAACACATCGACGTGAGATATCATTAGATTCGAGAAATGGTAGAAAATGAATCTCTAAAAGTCTTGAAGATTTTTACAAGTGAGAATCTCGCAGATATGCCGACTAAAGTGGTACCAAGAGACAAATTCGAATTGTGTAAAGCACTTATCGGCATGTACTCAAGCTAAAAGTGTGGTGTTACCTCCTTCATATGAATGGGTCTAGAGCGGGAGATTGTAGGGTCCATTCCCATAATGAAAAAGTCCAAGTTGCCAAATTGGACTTGGTTGCCAAATTGGTGGGCGTGAGGAAATATTTGCAATGCAAATTTTCAACCAACACTTCATTCTGATTGGTTGAAAAAGTAGGCTATTTCTCCTATAAAAGGAAGCTATTTGCTTCTCATTTTACATCACACAGAA
>AWOL01S0043378.1:4709-15950 GCA_000715115.1 Nicotiana otophora
TCCCCCTACCCAAACAAAAAGAAGAAAAAGAGAAGATAGTTATTCGAAGAATTTCAAGAACATTAGACATGGGATTGTATCAATCATGTTGTATTGTTATCCTATATTTTATGTTCTTGATTTTGAAACCTGAATTGTCATATTCCATGTCATGTACATCACAAAAGTTTACAAAGAACAGATTATATGAACATTGCAACGACTTACCACATTTGAATTGTTACATCCATTGGAATTACAATTCCAAGGATTTTACCTTAAATTTAGCCTTTGTAGCTACTCCTACTAAACCTGATGGTTGGATTGCTTGGGGAATTAATCCAAATGCAACAGGAATGATTGGTACACAAGCGTTAATCGCGTTTAAACAATCCAATGGTTCTATAGTCGCGAAAACGGTCAAGTTGAATTCGTATAAATCAATCGTGCCAGGGGAGCTAGTGTATCGCGTTACTAATATGGAGGCTATGTATAGTAATGGAATGATGGTAATTTTTGCTAGTGTAAAATTACCAGAAGGAATGACAGAATTGAATCAGGTTTGGCAAGTAGGAAGTTCAGTCTTGAATGGGACATTCCCTGGAATTCATGATTTTCAGACTGAGAATTTGAATTCCAAGGGAAAACTCGATTTGATGAAAGGGAAGAGTATTAGCAATGGTTCTGAGGATTCTAGGCTCAAGAATAGAAATGTAAGTTCTTCAACAAGTACAAATTTCATTTCATTTTTTTTCTCTAACGACAGTGTCCAGATCAGTTTTTCTGCAACTCCATTATTTTATCGAATATGTGTTATCTCCCACCAGCACAAGTATCAGTGATTTTCTCATCAAAGTTCAATCTACTGGGATTTGAACTTTGGTCGCCTGTGACTTTTATCCCACTTTAACAACCACTAGAGTGCCAAGAAATACCAATTTCATTTGGTTTGTTAGTTCAATTTTTTTTTTTTTTTAAAAAAAATTTTACATTTTTTTACATCACATCTCCATTGAAGCATAGGAGGACCCAGAATTTTAACGCGACCGAGGAACAATATTTTGTTCAATCAATGGCCCCTAAAGGCTTTTAGCATTCAGGGTGCCAAATGATTTAATGTAAAAATAAGTCCGGTGATCCCTCAACGTAACACATAGGTCCGCCTCTGCCTTGAAGTGCAGCGTTTTTCCTGACCCTTTTATGAACGCGGGACGCTTCGTGCACCAGGCTACTCTTTTTATTTTATTTTATATATTTTTGTTTCTGATATTTGAATTTATGTTGAACAGATTCATGGAATTCTGAATGTTGTGAGTTGGGGAATACTATTTCCAATTGGAATTATGATTGCAAGGTACCTAAGAACATTTGCAGATCCATTGTGGTTTTATGTTCATGTGGCTTGCCAATTATCATCTTATACTATTGGAGTTGCTGGTTGGGCAACTGGTCTGAAACTTGGAAGCCAATCTAAAGGAATTGAATATACTTCCCATAGAGATTTTGGCATTGCCTTATTCTCTCTTGCAACTCTTCAGGTATACTTTCACATTAAAACTCTTTAACTTCTTTATCTTTAGTTTCTTTAATTTAAAGGAGACTATCAACTTTTGGATCTAAACTTAAAAAAAGGGGCAAGTGCACGTATAGCCATTTTCAGGTATGCTATTTAGAGATTAGTCGGTATTTATTTTGTCCGAAAATTTTAAGCTAAAAATCTTAACTTCAGGACAATTTAGGATACTTTTGTCCCGAAAAATTAAACTGAAAAACTTTAATTTAGGCCGCACTGGCTAATTCCTAAATAGTAGTCATTTAAAGTGACTACATGGTGTCATTTCGACAAAACAATATGGCAAACCCCTACTTATAAATTGAATCATGAAGATCAATTTAGATTAAAGGGAGTATTTTTATTTACTTATAATGGTAGTATTCGAGTCAGATTGTGCACATTTCAACTATTCCATCGGGTATCTGCTTCCTTCCACCAGCATAGATAGGTAATGCGTAACTCTACTAGCTAAGAGTTACGCAGATGAGAATAAATTACCTAGCATTTTTTGTTTATATTGAAATTTGAATCCCGATCCCATAATTTCGACATAAAATTGTAGGTGTTCGCGCTATTTCTTAGGCCAAAGAAGGATCATAAGTACAGATTTTACTGGAATATGTATCACCATGGAGTTGGATATGGTGTACTTGTTCTAGGAATCATCAATGTGTTTAAAGGTCTTGAGATTTTGCAGCCAGAAAGCAAATGGAAATTGGCTTATATTGTTTTCCTTTCAATTCTTGGAGGAATTGCTCTTATTTTAGAAGCCATTACTTGGACAATTGTACTTAAAAAGAAGCCTGGAAAATCAAATAACAAGCTTTATGATGGCCAAAATGGTTCAAATATAGGAAGACAACAACCTCTCACTTCTTGAACTAGTTCTTCCCGCACGAATCCAGATTTAATCAGATTCCAATTCGGATATCGGATATCGGATGAAAAACTAAAAAACAAAGAAGTAGCTCTCTCCTCCACAAATCTATATATAGTTCAAGTCTGAAATTAATTTTCTGGATGCGGTCCTTCTTCACACGCTGTGTGAACGTGAAGTGTTTCGTGTATCGAACTGCTTTTTCCTTATATACTGTATTTGTTTTCATGTGGTCAGCTGAATACTAATTTATTTATTTAATTTGGTTGGGACTGTAATTTATTTTTATATTTCCTTCTTGTGTAGAAACCATGTATGAGAGTATCTTTTGCTGTTTTTTTGCTTCTTTTTAATATTTATTAATATGAAATGATTGGAGTTTAGTTGCTAATATAACAATCTTTAATTTCTAACTGATCTTTAATTTCTCAAAATATAATAGTCACTTTTCTCAGTGATCTTTGATACAAAATCAAAAGCACAGTAGAATTTTTACTGATACGTTCCAAATTTTAACACCAGACAACATTGTACATACACTTTTTAAACTTCACATATCCTTAAAGGGAAGCTGCAAAGTGTTTATGTAATGCAATAATTGTAGGAATAATATTGGGGTATTATCACTTTGAGCCCGCGCCAGAAATTATTTATATCTGGTAGCCGAAAAAGTGTATAAAATTTGTATAATTTTTGTATGTAAGATACATAAATGTATATATATAAAAAAATATACAAATTTTGTATATTTTGTCGGCTATTATTTTTACAGCGACTATACACTTTTCCCAATAATATTCCGATCTTGTAAAAATCTCTTTGAAAATTTTATATTGTTCGAAATTTTATAGGAAAAAAAGGAAGGTTAAACAAGGAGAATTATCTTGCAAATGTAAAATGCTAAGATAGGAATTTTACCAACGAATAACTATTAAAGTTCTAGTATTTTCAGTTAAAAGTCTTATGCCCCAAATTTTCTTTTCGAGACTAATTCAGTTCCTTTGATTTTCTAGTTTTTCCTTAAATTTTCTTTTTCAATCTTGTTTTTTTCCCTTGGAAATAACTAATAATCTATCTGTTTTAGTTTATTGTGACCCTATTTTCTTGTTAGTATGTTAAAAATGATTCTTTTCTAAATTCAAATTAATTTAACTTAAATTTTTTATTATACTCTTAATAGCAAACTTTTATAATAATAAAAATATTACTGTGATATATTTAAAATATTCCAAAAGTGTTTTCTTATTTTCTTAAACCCCGTCAGCTAAATAAATTCACCAACCGAAATTCAGGGTGAAATTCAAAAATAGCCAGATTAAGTGTTAATTGAAAAATAGCCACAGTTTCAAAAGTAATCGAAATTTAGTCACTTTTTACGTAAAGATAAATCTGAACAAAAATACTATTCAATATCCGGAAAATATTCCAGCATAATATACTGGAGTTCAAATTTTTTACATGTGAACTTCCAGCATAACATGCTGGAATTTCATAATGTGCTGGAATTCCAACATAATATGCTGGAAGCTCATACACAGATGCTTCAATGTCCAGTATATTATGCTGGAACTTTCTGTGTGCTGGAGTTTCAGCATAATATGCTGGAAGTTCATACACAAGTGCTCTAATCTCCAATATATTATGCTGGAACTTTTTCTGTTGTAGCAAAATAATGATTATTTTTCAATGGCTTTGTAAAACGCTGACTATTTTTCAATTATCATTCTGAAAGGTGACTAGCTCGTATTATTTTAACAAAAATTCACCTGCAAACTTCTTTGCTTTTCTTTTTTCTTTACGTGATCATAGTTCATAATTCGTGCCTTCTGTCCTAACTTAAAAAGTTTGTACATCAAAAATAGAAGAATTAATTACCACGCTAATAGGTTTTAGGGGCTAGGTGAAAGTGTAATTACAACTATGAAACCTCAGTTGTAGCTTCTGTAGTTGGTAATACTGAAGCTAATAAATAACGTAAAACATAATTATATATATTTCTGCAATTGACTTTTTTGAGGCCAAATGTAATTTTTTTTATCAATAAGTAATCTATACACATAGATTATGATTGTATATGATGTTAAGTTTCAACTCTTATCAAAGTTTATTGTGAACTTCTGTCGGTAGATATATCAAATTGACTTCGGTGTTACTTTTCAAAATAAATCTACTTTGATACAAAAATAAATAAAAATAGAGCTTTGGCACAACAATTAAATTATCTGTGTCAAATGTTCGAGCCTTGAAATCATCTAATGATGCTTGCATCATGGTAGATTATCTACTATCATACTTTTTAGAATGCGACTTAAACCTCATATACTTGTGTGGATAGCTCTCAAAGGGTATATGGCACGGCGAAGTTTTGCGACTATGCCATTCTTGACGACAGTGATCGCCGATGAGAAGCTGAGGGCCACTTAGCATAATATATAATTTTAGTGTACTACAACTATATCTAAAGAAAGGTGTGACGTATCTGACTCATGTATGAACGTGGAATGCTTTGTGTACTGGACTGAATAAATAAATAAAATATGTTAAAACTTATGTTTAAGACATTAGTCATCAAAGTGGTAGGTAATTAAGTCTCTTTTTGACCTAACAAGAAAGTTGATTGTCTTGTATGAGGTAAACAAAAGACATAATTTGCTCTGATGTAGCTGTCCATGAGAAAATGGTCTTCCTTTTCACTTCCTTGATAGTAGGAGAAAATGCTTACTTGTCAAACACTAAGTTAATAGCTTGATTTGATTACTCTAGAAGCTTTAATTAAATAAAATAAAAGTAATCCAGAATTTAAAAAAAAAAATAGAATAAGTATAGATAAAGTGAAGAAATTATGATTTTCACTATAGCTAATTAATGTGTATCCTCTCTTTAGTTTTTTAACTGATAAAGTTAAATTAATTAGTTTGATATAAACACATAAAAGATAAATATTTATGCATGTATGTGTGTGTATATATATATATATATATATATNCTCTAGAAGCTTTAATTAAATAAAATAAAAGTAATCCAGAATTAAAAAAAAAAGAATAGAATAAGTATAGATAAAGTGAAGAAATTATGATTTTCACTATAGCTAATTAATGTGTATCCTCTCTTTAGTTTTTTTAACTGATAAAGTTAAATTAATTAGTTTGATATAAACACATAAAAGATAAATATTTATGTGTGTATGTGTGTGTATATATATATATATATATATATATATATATATATATATATATATATNACTAATTTTTTAATTTGTATGTTAGAAAAAGATATTTAGTTCTTCGATCTGTTACCGTGCGAAGGCTGACAAATTCACTAGTCAGTAATAATAGTAGTAGGCAATCAATGCTATTATCCAGCACTATTTCCCTGGACTCGGAACAAGTTTAATCTTATAATTATCAAAATTTTGAAACAAAAGCAGAATTGATAGTTAAATTTACCATAATTAAATAATACAATAGATGAAAATGAACATTAATTAATCATAGTTAGGTGATAAATGAGTATGCAGAAGACACATGTCATGCAATTATTGAATGGTGTAAACATTGAACATGGATAAATTTAGCGGATTTCACCTGCTAATTAACAGGGGCAGAACCGCGTGGTGTAAAGCGGTGTCACCCGACATCGATACGTTGGAAAAATTTACTACATATTTATATCTATAAATAATATAAAATCAACAACAACAACAACCCAGTATAATCTCATTAGTGGGGTCTGGGGAGGATAGTGTGTACGCAGACCTTACCCCTACCCTAGGGTAGAGAGGCTGTTTCCAAATGACCATCGGCATCCTTCCCTCCAAGAATTCCCCACCTTGCTCTTGGGATGACTCGAACTCATAACCTCTTGGTTGAAAGTGAAGGGTGCTTATCATTAGAGCAACCCAATAAAATCCAAGTATTTAAATATAACAGGAATGACATCACTTAATATAAAAAATAACTTTGAGTCTTTGGTTCAGCACTTCAAATTTATTGCAAATGATATGGGATTGAGTCCTGGAGGATATTTTATAAATTTGGTCTATCTTCTTGAAAAATATTGTAGCAAACAAGGGTTGAACCTTCGACCCCTTATCCGAAATGACAAACTTAAATCACTTAAGCTAAATGGCGAAGCCAGAATTTTTATCAAGTGATGTCAAAATATAAATAATTAGATACATCGAAAAAAAAAGGGAGTCAACGTATAGTAAATATACATAAAATAAAAAAATTTATCTAACAATATAGTATAATTTTTCGGGTGTCACTTGATACCCATTAGTTCAATGTGGCTCCGTCACTGCTTATGCTGACACATAATTATTGACAACAAGTAATTTAAAACCATTATGGTGATTTAATAATTTGTTAACTTCTTTTAGGAAAAATCATGCTTATGCTCCTGCTAATTAAAAGCCTTAAAACATGAGTATCATTATGACCTTTGTTTTGGTCATAATTATACTTAACACCTGTCTAAAACAAATTGAATGGGACCCAAATTGCTTAATGATTAATGAATCCACATAATTATGTGTAGGAAAAGGACCCCAATTCCTTAATGCTTAATTATTAATCAACCCGTGATTAATCTTGTTTTATTCTCTTTTTTTCTTCTGTAATTATATGATTTTTTTGTGTATATGTATTAGAACTAGAAAAAAGATGGCTTTGGTTATATGTATTTTTTTGTGTCTGCATTTATATTTTATTGAAAACTACCGATTATATCCATAGTTTATTATAAAAATTGGTCAATTCATTAAATATTACTAATATTAGTTTATCAATATTGGTTAGCTATTTATAGCTAAGGCAAAGTCTGTTTTTTTGCTTTCTTTTAAGTGGGTGTTATTAGAATTGATTGAGTACATCTTAAGGAGTTTGAATCTCAATTTTGGGATGATCTGACGGAGTTTTGAGATGGGTTGAATTGAAAATTTAAAGTAGAAAATGAAACATGAAAAAAATAATCTGTGTATTACACTGCGTATCATTTGTGTATCACATATGTATCATACTTGTATCAAATGTGTATCATATGTGTCTCTATGTATACCGTGTGTGATACATGTATCGCAGAAGAATTTTTTGAACTCGATTTTAACTACGAATTTTGATACCAAATCAGTCCAAATCACCTCTAATCTTTCTCAAAATTTGTATATTGACTCATCTATACGTTTTCAATGAATTTCAACCATACCCATTGAAAAATGTCCTTTTTGCTTATATTTTTAGAATCTTGTATGTATATTTTTTGTATTTCAACACCTTGTTTACTACCTCATCCATGAAATTTTCTTTCTCTCTTGCATATAATGTTGCCGATCACGCTTAAACATATGGGAGGAGATTTTTACATGTGATTCTTGGAGAGAAAGAACCTTATTTATTTGGGTTTTTAGTTTTTATATGTGTTTGGCTAGTTTTGGTAAGTCTATGATTAATAGCTAGAGGTTGGTAAGTTAGAACTTATTTGGAACATTTATGTAAGGGGAAATTTACCTAGCTATACTATAATAGAAACTTATTTACCACTTTTCTTTAGGTTCCTTAAAAATTATATTCTCTATCTATATTTACTATTTATATACAAAACCTTAATAAAGAGAACATCCTTAAAACTAGGATGTAACTGATACATCTCTTCCCTCTCCCCTCCCCCACGTCAGCCCCTCTCACTCTCATGTATATCAGTTATACAAAGCCCATTAAATCACGTTTTCATCCCATTTTCAAAAAGATTTTGAAATATTTCTCTCTTTCATACAAATTAATCCAAATCTCATCCTCTTCACACAAATTCATTGATATTATTTCTAAAATTGCATTAGCAAAGAGTTCTCCATTGACAACCATTAAAAAGTTTTGAAGCTTTGAATTCAACATTTAGGTTTTACGAAATTGTGAATTGTTCTCATCCTCTTCACACAAATTCATCGACATTATCTCTAAAATTACAGTAGCAAAGAATTCTCCGTTGACAATCATTAAAAGGCTTTGAATTTAACATTTGGGTTTTACAAATTTGTGATTTGTTTGAATTTGGTGTTCTTGCAAACGATTGAGAATATAACTTGGAGTTTATATCTCAACTATGAGGGAGATTGGTTAAGTTTAGAGTTATTTTTAGATAAAATTTCATATTAAAACTCGAAGAAGAAAAGTTTCTGATTTGTATCACGATTGTATAATAATTGTATTATAATTGTATCACGATTGTATAATATTTGTATTATAATTGTATCACAATTGTATCAAAGTTGTATTTGACTTGTATCTGATATATCAATATGTAAAATAATACCTAATACAATACTAATACAATTATACTACAATATTTTATCAGAATTTAAGTTTAGAGTTGTGATTGAAACTTGAAAAAAATAAAGATCATAGTTGTATCACGATTGTATCATAATTGTACTTGTATCATAATTGTTGCAGAAATTGTATCATAAATATTTGATAATTGTATATGGTGGTGAGCAATTGTATGTTTGTGACCAATTTCACATTTGGATTGTGTATGAGCCATTATCCTATTAGTAATAATTTTGCTAGAGTTTAATAGTTTTTGAATTGTTGAAGAAACTCCTAGCAACTGATTTTTTTTTTTTTGTCATCTCATGACATTCTATGCCGTGTGTATAGATTTCTAACTGCAAAAAAGAAGTATCTTATTGGTATCTATTATGGAAATCAGTTCTGTATTATTGAATTTGTTAGATTAGGTATCACTTTCCTAACATTA
Organism: Nicotiana otophora; assembly: GCA_000715115.1. Taxonomy (NCBI): domain Eukaryota; kingdom Viridiplantae; phylum Streptophyta; class Magnoliopsida; order Solanales; family Solanaceae; genus Nicotiana; species Nicotiana otophora. Next base: position 13,877 of record AWOL01S0043378.1, read on the forward strand.
TAAGGATAGGAACATAGAATATGTAGTATGGCATTATATTTAGTATTTGAAGGTTCCAACCAAAATCATTCAACAACTGAAGCAAAATTACCAACTTCTTGTTGAAGACGTGTAACTATCGAACAGAGAGAAAATGAGATCTGCTACTAAAAAATTTAGGACGCGTGAAATGAGGAAAAATGTGAAAAAAGAAAAGGATATAATTGAAGGTATTAATCATGGAATGAGAGTTTTTTAAGGGGGGAATGTATACAATTTGTACGAAAAATCTAAATACTTTTTGAAAATTACAAAACCTAGAGAAAATAAATTAATAAGTTCCTATCATAGTATATATAGGAAAAACTCTCTTATGTAAGATTCCCCTATTTTGGATAAAATTGAGGGGGAAGTGCACGGTTAACCACTAATTAGAGATGTCTTTACTCTTTAGCCACCGTTTAAAATGTATTTACTTTTTAGCAGTGCTTAATAATTTTTTACCCGCCTGGATAAAAATACCCCTGTGCTAATATTAAGGACATCATGTCCTTAACTTCATATGTTCAGTGTAAATGTTAAGGACACAACGTCCTTAACTTAATGTGTGTAGTGTAAATGTTAAGGACATAATGTCCTTAACTTGTATTTGCACCTTCTGTTATTAAACTTTAGGACCTCAAGTCCTTAACTTCATATGTATAGTGTAAATATTAAGGACATAGTGTCCTTAATTTCATGTGTGCAGTGTAAATGTTAAGGACATAGTGTCCTTAACTTTATGAGTGTTGTGTAAATATTAAGGACATGATGTCCCTAACTTCATAAATACTGTGTAAATATTAAGGACAAAGTGTCTTGTATTTGCACATTCCGTTGTTAAACTTTAGGACATCATGTCCTTAACTTCATATGTTCAGTGTAAATGTTAAGGACACGACGTCCTTAACTTCATGTGTGCAGTGTAAATGTTAAGGACATAATGTCCTTAACTTGTATTTGCACCTTCTGTTGTTAAACTTTAGGACCTCATGTCCTTAACTTCATATGTGTAGTGTAAATATTAAGGACATGGTGTCCTTAACTTCATGTGTGCAGTGTAAATGTTAAGGACATAGTGTCCTTAACTTTATGAGTGTTGTGTAAATATTAAGGACATGATGTCCTTAACTTCATAAATACTGTGTAAATATTAAGGACAAAGTGTCTTGTATTTGCACATTCCGTTGTTAAACTTTAGGACATCATGTCCTTAACTTCATATGTTCAGTGTAAATGTTAAGGACACGACGTCCTTAACTTCATGTGTGCAGTGTAAATGTTAAGGACATAATGTCCTTAACTTGTATTTGCACCTTCTGTTGTTAAACTTTAGGACCTCATGTCCTTAACTTCATATGTGTAGTGTAAATATTAAGGACATGGTGTCCTTAACTTCATGTGTGCAGTGTAAATGTTAAGGACATAGTGTCCTTAACTTTATGAGTGTTGTGTAAATATTAAGGACATGATGTCCTTAACTTCATAAATACTGTGTAAATATTAAGGACAAAGTGTCTTGTATTTGCACATTCCGTTGTTAAACTTTAGGACATCATGTCCTTAACTTCATATGTTCAGTGTAAATGTTAAGGACACGACGTCCTTAACTTCATGTGTGCAGTGTAAATGTTAAGGACATAATATCCTTAACTTGTATTTGCACCTTCTGTTGTTAAACTTTAGGATCTCATGTCCTTAACTTCATATGTATAGTGTATATGTTAAGGACATAGTGTCCTTAACTTTATGAGTGTTGTGTAAATATTAAGGGCATGATGTCTTTAACTTCATAAATACTGTGTAAATATTAAGGACAAAGTGTCTTGTATTTGCACCTTCCGTTGTTAAATTTTAGGACATCATGTCCTTAACTTCATATGTTCAGTGTAAATGTTAAGGACACGACGTCCTTAACTTCATGTGTGTAGTGTAAATGTTAAGGACATAATGTCCTTAACTTGTATTTGCACCTTCTGTTGTAAAACTTTAAGACCTCATGTCCTTAACTTCATATGTGTAGTGTAAATGTTAAGGACATGGTATCCTTAACTTC
>AWOL01S0043379.1:4320-39661 GCA_000715115.1 Nicotiana otophora
AGAGTGGGGGTGGGGCAGGGGTCAGGGGGTGAGATGGGGGGCAAGGGAGGTAAGGGGATCAAGGGAGCCTATAGGTTGAGAATTGGGTCATGGAATATAGGAACTTTGACGGGTATGTATAGAGTTGGCGAAGATTCTCCAGAAGAGGAAGGTCAATATAGTGTATGTCCAAGAGACTAGGTGGGTAGGATCGAAGGCGAGGGATGCAGACGGGAATAAGTTGTGGTACTCTGGAGTTTTGAAGGGTAATAATGGAGTGGGTATTTTGGTGGATAGGGATCTTAGAGAGTCTGTGGTAGAGGTCCGGCGGGTGAATGATAGATTAATGACTATCAAGTTAGTGGTCGGAGAGTATGCCATCAATGTCGTTAGCTCCTACGCATTGCAAACGAGCTTAGATGAAGAGGTTAAAAGGCACTTTTGGGAGGGATTGAATTAGATTGTGCGTGGTATTCCGTATGCTGAGAGGTCATTTATAGGAGGGGATTTCAATGGTCATATTGGGTCGACGCTAGCGGCTATGGCGAGGTGCATGGCGGCTTCAGTTTTGGGGATAAAAATGGAGGAGGTACTTCGCTGTTGGATTTAGCTAAGGCTTTTGGCTGGTGATTGAGAACTCTAGTTTTTAGAAGAGGGAGGAGCATATGGTTACTTTTCAAAGCGCGGTGACGAATACTCAGATTGATCATCTCCTCCTCAGGAGTTATGATAGATGGTTGTGCAAGTATTGCAATGTTATACTGGGTGAGACTCTCGTGACGCAGCATAAGATCTTAGTGATGGACGTCAGTATCATGAAAAAGAGGAAGAAGAGGTTTGTACGGGATCAACCGAGGATCAGGTGGGAAGCCTTGACTAAAGATAAAGCCCAGGAGTTGAAGGGGAGGTTTTCGGATATGGGAGCCTGGAAGAGTGGTGGGGAAGTGAGCGTTGTGTGGACAACGACGACGATCTATATAAGGGAGGCGGCAAGAGAGATGTTAGGGATCTCGAAGGGTTTCTCTGGCCAGCGCAAAGGCGGCTGGTGGTGAAATGAAATGATCCAAGGTAAAGTGAAAGCGAAGAAGGTGGCATATCTGAAGTTAGTAGGGAGCACAACGAGGAGGAGGAGAGAGCGAACAAAGAGAGGTATAAGGTAGCTGGGAAGGAGGCGAAGTTGGCGGTCACGGAGGTTAAGACTGCAGCGTTTGGTCGTTTGTGCGAGGAACTGGGGGACAAAGTCGGGGAGAATAAGTTATTCCGACTGGCCAAGGTGAGAGAGAGAGAAAGGCTCGGGATCTGGACCAGGTGAGGTGCATCAAAGACGAGGACGATAAAGTATTGATGGGAGAGGAGCAGATTAAGAGGAGATGGCAGACTTACTTTCATAGACTTTTGAATGAAGAGAGGGATTGTTACATTGAGCTAGGTGAATTGGGGCACTCCGAGAGTCATCGAGACTTGTAGGCGCATTAAGGCCGAGGAGGTCGTAGGGGATATGCGTAAACTGAGTAGGGGCAGTTCATCCGAGCTAGACGAAATTCCGATAGAATTTTAGAGGTGTGTGGGTAGAGCAGGCTTGGAGTAGCTGACTAGGCCGTTTAATGTTATTTTCAGGACGAAGAGGATGCCAGATGAGTGGAGGTGGAGCACGGTGGTTCCGTTGTACTAGAATAAGGTGATATCCAAAGTTGTAACAACTATAGGGGTATCAAGTTACTAAGTCATACTATAAAAGTCTGGGAGAGGATGGTAGAAGTGAGGGTGAAGAGTATGGTGTTTATATCCGATAACCAATTCGGATTCATACTGGGTCGTTCAACTACGGAAGCTATCCACCTTATTAGGAGGTTGGTGGAGCAGTACAAGGATAGGAAGAAGGATTTGCACATAGTGTTTATTGACCTGGAGAAAGCGTATGACAAGGTCCCTAGAGAGGTTTTTTGGAGATGTCTGAAGGCTAAAGGTGTGACCGTTGCCTACATTAGGGCGATTAAGGACATGTATAATGGAGCTAAGATTCGGGTAAGGGAAATAGAAGGCAACTCGGAGCATTTTGCAGTTGTTATGGGGTTATACCAAGGATATGTGCTCCGCCCATTCTTATTTGCCTTGGTTATAGACGTACTGATACGCCATTCAAGGGGAGGTGCCATGGTGTATGTTATTCTCTAATGACATAATTCTGATTGATGAGACGCGAGTCGGCGTTAATAAGATGTTGGAGGTTTGGAGACAGACCCTTAAGTCTAAGGGTTTCTGTTGAGCAGGACTAAGATGGAATACTAGGAGTGCAAATTCGGTGCGAAGTGGAGAGAAGCGGGAACGAAAGTGAGGCTTGGATCACATTTCATCCCCAAGCAAGGCAGTTTCAAGTACCTTGGGTTGGTTATCTAGGGGGATGGGGAGATAGACAAGGATGTTACACTATAGGGGTGGGGTATATGAAATGGAGACTGGCATCTGGAATACTGTGTGACAAGAAAGTGCCTTTGTCACTCAAAGGTAAGTTTTATAGAGCGGTGGTCAGACTGAGCATGTTGTATGGGGCTGAGTGTTGGCTAGTTAAGCATTCACATATCCAGAAGATGAAAGTAGCAGAAATGAGGATGTTGAGGTTGATGTGCGGGCACACTAGGATGGATTAGATTAGGAATGAAGATACTAGGGAGAATGTGGGTGTGGTGTGGCCCCTATGGATGACAAGTTGCGGGAAGCAAGGATCAGATAATTCGGGCACGTACGAAGGAGAGGCCCAGATGCTCCAGTAAGGAGGTGTGAGTGGTTGGTTTTTGCGGATATGAGAAGAGGGAGGGTGGCCTAAGAAGTATTGGGGAGAGGTGATCAGACAGGATATGGCATGGCTTCAGATTTCAGAGGACATGGCCCTTGATAGGAAGGTGTGGAGATCGAGCATTATGGTTGTAGGTTAGGAGGCAGTTGAGCATATTTCTATTTTGCATAGGTGAGAGGCTAGTCTGATAGGGTTTTGTCTTAGACTGCTAGTGGTTCATGTTGTGTTAACATTATTTTTTCCAGTTTTTCTTTGTGTCGGGCCTTATTTACTGGTCATTGTTAGTGTTTTGCATCTATTTTCTGATTCTTATGTTGCTGTCATTATTTCTATTGTTTTCTTTTGATAGTACTGATATATTATCTCTCTTTTCGTCTTTTCATTTTCTTGAGCCAGAGGTCTACCGGAAACAACCTCTCTACTCTCTCGGGGTAGGAGTAAGGTCTGCGTACACCCAATCCTCCCCAGATCCCACTTATGGCATTTTACTGGGTTGTTGTTATTGTTGTTGACAATATAAATTCCCTAAATCAATTCTGCAAAAACCTAAAAGTAGTTGTAAATTTGGTAAACCAGTCAAAACTAGAAGTCATTCTGGATACCTTGTATCAAGTTTTATGGCACGATGTATAAAGTTCCAAACATTCTCTTTCTCGTAATTGCTGACATTTAGGAAATGATATTGATATCTTCAAAACCTGCAACTAATAAGATAATCCAAAACCTTCTAGAAGAATTTACCAACTATGATAAAATGGTAAATATGTGTATGAAAAACACATATGTGTTACATTCATTAATCTTGTATATGGGTGAACTCGGGGTCAGCACACGCCAAGAGTTCTCAGTGAGTCAAACGAAGTAAGAAGTATGAATGTATGAGATAGAGATCGAGTTTGAGAACTTTTTGAATCGAGGCTAGAATGGGGTGCTCGCCACCGGGCCTAACAAGACAACACCCCCAAACCCGGAACGAGCTCCAAGTCCTCGAAAAGCACTACAAACGGTTGCACAAGACTAACAGAGGGCCGTGATATCCGCACTCAACCGGATATCACGGTACGGATCTCGCCCGATGTCGGTAGCATATTAGTGATTGATGTACAAGGAGAATATTTACCTTTTTCATAATTATACTTGGGGTAAAACTCCCCTACTATATAAAGAGGAAGTTTCTTATTCAATAAACTCATTGTAAACACGCATATCAAGGCAATACAAAAATTATTTCTCTGCTTTCTAGCTATTCAAAAGATTCTCATTTTAATCATAGTTCTCCATATACATTTGGCTTCGAATCGAGGGTCCGGTCGAGGGCAAAACAACTATTAAGCTTAAATCCGAGCCCGGACTCAACGTGTCAACTAGTTTGGTTATTTATTTCATATTTAATTCGTTTATCTAACATTCTTGATTATTTGTGTTGAGTCAATCCATATATTCTTAAAACCGCGTACAAATTTAATTGTTATTCATTTTAATGGTAAACAGCTGGGCGCCCACTGTGGGCTAAGGATAATAGGGGTAGTTTGATACAAATCTCCATAACACACTCTATTTTATACTTTTTCTTTAAGGTCTCAATTTCAGATCAGTTTAAAGATGTCAAATTCTCAGTCTGCTCACTTGAACATTAAGGCTGAGTTTGGCCATCACGGCGAGAACAATAATCTGGTACCGAGCAATGAGTGTCCCCTGCTGATCCCAATGGAGTCCCAGTCCTAGGCCCAGTCGATGCTAACTCACAGGTGGCCATCGACGCCAGCCTGCCTACCGACCCCGAGAACAACGTTCGCAGAGGAGCCCGACCAGCGGCTCGAGAAGCATCCGAAGGCAAAGGCGATAGGATCAGTCTACGATTGATCTTCAAAATATTGCAGGCTCAACAGGTGGCGATAACGCAGTTGCAAAATCAAAGTCGTGCCCTCAGTAGAGTCGAGCCCGAACCTTCCCAGGAAAACACCCGAAGAAATGAGCAGATCACCGAAAGGTCGGGTGAAGATGAGTCCATTGTCAGCCCCGAAGTAATGAAAATGCTCGAAGTATTAACGAAACAGGTGGAATCAGGTGAAAAGAAAATTGAGGCAAACGGTAAGAAGGTGGAGACATATAATTCCCGGGTCAATCAAATTCTAGGAGCACCCCTAATATTGAAAGGCCCGGACTTCAAAATATTTGTCCAAAAGCCTTTTCCTCCAAGAACGGCACCGAAGCCAATACCGAAGAGGTTTCGTATGCCCAATATTCCAAAATATAACGGAACCATGGATCCAAATGAACATGTGACCTCCTACATATGCACCATCAAAGGTAACGATTTGGAAGACGATGAAATCGAGTCAATGTTATTAAATAAGTTTGGGGAAACTCTGTTAAAATGAGCAATGATATGGTACCACAACTTGCCCCCAAATTCCATTGATTCATTCTCTATGCTCGCAGATGCTTTTGTATAGGCTCATGCCGGGGCCATCAAGACCGAGACCAGAAAATCGAACCTTTTCAAGGTTAAGAAAAGAGACAACGAGATGCTCATGGAGTTCATGTCAAGATTTCAAATGAAACGGATGGACTTGCCTCCGGTTGTGGACTATTGGGTCATTCATGCATTCACTCGAAGACTTAACCCCCGAAGCACTTTGGGCTCGTAGCAGCTAAAACAAAATTTGGTAGAGTACCCGGTGGTAACTTGGGCCGACATCCACAACAGGTGCCAATCAAAAATCAGAGTCGAGGACGACCAACTCAGAGCCACCTCTTGGCCCGTTTATCCCACCAGAACTAACGACAAGTTTAAAAGAGTAGTCGATCATGAATCAAGGCCGGTCCGAGATCAGTATCAACCATACAGCACAGATCGAGAGGGAAAATGGACCGGGCCCAATTCTACAAGGAACGAAAAGAGAAGCGATCGAGGGTCCAATAGCCGAGGTCTGATGAGCAAAAATGGTTTCGACAAGCCGCTCGGGGGAAGGGAAGCACCAAGATTATCAGAGTATAACTTCAACGTCGATGCAACCAGCATCGTATCAGCCATTGGTCATATCAAGGAAACCAAGTGGCCTCGACCATTATAGTCTGACCCTACCTAGAGGGATACTAACCTGATGTGTAAATATCATGGTACTCATGTCCACAGGATCGAGGACCGCTGACAATTGAGAGAAGAAGTTGCCCGGTTGTTTAATAACGGGCACCTCTGAGAATTTCTGAGTGATCGAGCCAAAAACCACTTCAGGAACAGGGACTCTTATAAACAGACTGAACAAGAAGAACCTCAGCACGTCATCAACATGATCATTGGAGGGGTCAATGTCCCCTAGGGGCCAATGATAAAGCGCACTAAAGTATCCATCACGAGGGAAAAACTACGTCCCGGAGGGAACTATTTCATTTAGTGATGAGGATGTCGAGGTCATCGTACAACCTCATAATGATGCACTAGTGATATCCATACTTATCAATAAATCTTGAGTTAAACGTGTGTTGATTGATCTAGGAAGTTCGGCCAACATCGTCAGATCGATGGTCGTATAGCAGTTGGGGTTACAAGACCAAATAGTGTCGGTGGTCAGCTTGTTGAACGGATTTAACAAGGCATGCGAAACTACTAAAGGAGAAATAACCCTACTAGTGAACACCGCCGGGATGACCCATGACATAAAATTCTACGTGATCGAATGGGACATGAGGTACAACGCCCTATTTGGGAGGCCATGGGTTCATAAAATGAGGGAGGTACCCTCAACCTTACACCGGACACTGAAGTTCCCTATACTGGGAGGAGTTAATACGGTCTACGGAGAATAACCGATCGTAAAGGAAATGTTTGCAGCCGACGAGGTGATCCCGGTGCCCATGATCTCGACACCGATGAACATTGAGCCAACCAGAAAGGAAGAAATTAAATAGCAATCACCGATATCAGTCCTAACAAAACCGGAAGGACGAGGAGTAGACGAGGAGGATGATTACGGAGTTCCTAGGTCGCTCCTGATGATTCTGATGCCTCCAACTCGATAGTCGAAGTGCTGGAGCACGTCATATTGATCGAATATCTACCCGATTGGAAGGTATACTTGAGCACGGGGTTAACTTTGAGCTCAAGAAAAAACTCATTAAATTTCTTATAACTAACATAACTTGTTTCGCTTGGTCCCATCTTGACATGATAGGGATCCCGCCGGAGGTAACCACTCATAAGCTGAGTTTGGATCCTAAGTTTCACCCGGTTAAACAGAAGAGGAGACCTCAATCTGAAGTCAAGCATGCATTCATCAAGGACGAGGTATCTAAAATCCTTAAAATAAGGTCCATTTGGGAAGTTAAATACCTGGACTAGTTAGCTAACGTAGTGGTAGTACCTAAAAAAGGAAGTAAGATAAGAATGTGTATGGATTATAAAGATCTGAACAAAGCATGCCCTAAGGATTCTTTTTCTTTGCCTAACATTGATCGGATGATCCACGAGATGGACGGGCATGAGATACTCAGTTTTCTCGATGCCTATTCCGGGTACAACTAGATTCAGATGGACCCGGGAGATCAATAAAAGACTTCATTTATCACTAAATTTGGCACCTATTGTTATAACGTAATGCCATTTAGATTGAAGAATGTCGGTGCCACCTATCAATTCCTAGTAAATCGGATGTTCGAAGAACAGATAGGAAAATCAATGGAAGTTTATATTGATGACATGTTAGTCAAGTCCCTGCGAACAGAGGATGACATGTTAGTCAAGTCCCTGCGAACGGAGGACCATTTGAAACATTTGCAGTAAACATTTGTCACGTTGAAGAAATACAATATGAAGCTGAACCCGGAAAAGTGCGCATTCGGGGTCGGATCCAAAATATTCCTCGGGTTCATGGTATCCAATCGAGGGATCGAGATCAATCCCAACAAAATCAAAGCAATAGAAGACATCACCATGGTGGATAACGTCAACGCCGTTCAGAGGCTAACCGGGCATATAACCGCCCTCTGGTTTATATCAAGGTCCTCGGATGAAAGCCATCGGCTCTTCTCACTATTGAAGAAGAAGAATAACTTTTCGTGGACCCCGGAATACCAATAAGCTTTAGAAGAACTCAAGTGGTACCTTTCGAGTCCGCCCTTGCTCCATACTCCGAAGGCGGATGAGCAGTTGTACCTTTACTTGTCGGTATCCGAGGTGGCAGTAAGTGGAGTCTTAGTTCGAGAAGAGGAAGGTACATAATTTCCTATTTACTATGTTTGTAGAACTCTAGGCGAGGACGAAACAAGGTACCCGCACCTGGAAAAACTGGCGCTCGCTCTGCTAAGCGCCTCCCGAAAATTAAAATTATACTTTCAATGTCACCCCATATGTGTCATAACATCTTAACCACTTAGGAACATCATGCACAAACCCGAGCTCTCGGGCCGATTGGCCAAATGGACCGTCAAAATTAGCGGGTATGATATCGAGTATCCATCCCGAACCGCCATCAAATCTCAAATTTTGACAGACTTCGTGGCCGACTTTATGTCGGCCTTAATACCTGAAGTCTAAAGAGAATAATTGTTAACCTCGGGGACTGCCTCGGGAATCTGGACCCTTTTTGCAGGCGGTGCCTCGAACGCAAAGGGGTCCGGACTCAACATCGTATTGAAACCACCTACGGGGAGTGTAATTAGGCAATCTATTAGAATTGTGAAATTGACTAACAATGAGGTCGAGTATGAGGCCATGATTGCAGGTCTCGAATTGGCTAAAAGCCTTGGGGCCGAGGTGATTGAATCCAAGTACGACTCCCTCCTTGTGGTAAATTAAGTCAATGGAACTTTAGAAGTAAAAGAGGAACGGATGCAAAGGTACTTAGACAAATTACAGGTAATGTTGCATCAATTCTGGGAATGAACCCTACAGCACGTGCCCCAAGATGAGAATAGTGAGGCCGTTGCTCTAGCTAACCTGGGGTCATCGGTCGATGTCGATGAGTTCATCTCAGGGACTGTAGTACAACTCATGAAATCGATGATAGAAGAAGGTCACACTGAAGTAAATTCCATGAGTTTAACATGGTATTGGAGGAATAACTACATAGATTACTTGAAGACTGGAAATTGGCCTCGGATCCCAAATATCGAGAGCTCCGCGTACTAAGGCTGCCAGATTTAGCTTGGTCGACTCGGCATCGTGTTAAATCCCACTAGCCAGGTGCTTGGGTTCGGGAGATACCGAATATGCTTTGAGAGAAGTTTATTAAGGCACTTGCGGAAACCATTCAAGGGCAAAATCTTTTTCGCAAATTAATCAGGGTCGGCTATTACTAGACTGAAATGGAGAAGGATGCCAAGGACTTCATATGAAAATGCGTTGATTGCCAGAGGCATACACTAATGATCCATCAACCGGGAGAGTTACTCCACTCGGTCTTGTCCCCGTGGCCATTTATGAAATGGGGGATGGACATCGTCATTCCCCTACCGTGGGCACCCGGTAAGACTCAATTCATACTATTCATGGCTGATTAGTTTTTCAAATGGGTCGAAGCTCAAGCGTTCGAGAAAGTCCGGAAAAAAAAAGTCATTGACTTCATCTGGGACCACATAATATGTCAATTCGGGATACCGGCCGAGATCATGTGCGATAATGAGAGATTGTTCATCGGCAACAAGGTAAATAAATTCTTCGAAGATCACAAGATTAAGAAGATATTATCAACACCTTACCACCCTAGTGGGAACGGACATGCGAAATCGACAAACATGACCATACTTCAAAACTTGAAAAAGAGGTTGACTGATGCCAAAGGGAAATGGAAGGAAATTATGTCCGAAGTCCTGTGGGCATACCGTATGACCTCGAAGTCTAGTACCGGGGCCACCCCATTTTCATTGGTCTACGGGCTAAAGCCTTAATACGAATTTAAAATGGGAGAACCGAGCCTCAGGTTCCACTATGCGACAGAAGGGTCAAACGGCGAGGCCATGATCACGGGCCTAGAGCTATTGGATGAAAGGAGGGAGGCCGCCCTAGTCCGGTTGGCCACCCAGAAACACCAAATAGAAAGATACTACAACTGAAAAGCCAACCCCTGACACTTTAAGATCGGGGGACTTGGTGTTGAGAAAGGTAACATTGCACACCCGGAACCTGAACTCGGGGAAGCTAGGACCAAATTGTGAAGGACCATATCGAGTCGTCGGGAATTATCGGCAAAGACTCGTACAAACTCGAAGCAGAAAATGGTGTGCAACTACCGAACAACTGGAACGTGGCACACTTGAAGCAGTACTACTGCTAAGGTACGAACTTAGTTACCCTTTAAACATGTTACGAATCGGACAAACATTTGCAGGTAAACGATCAAGGATGGATATGGATGTTAGGTCTGAAATCACGCGTTGTAATAGTTTTCCCTTGAAATGTTTTTGTCCCGAAATGGGTTTTTCGGCAAGCTTTTTAACGAGGCAACGGTAAAATATGCTAACTTAGATTCGAAGGCCAGTCTCAAATCGGAGTTAATGGGCGTTCATTTTGCATCAACATTATCCGAGCATTCTCAAACTCGACCTCGAATACTGGGGGGCATTACCCTCGGATTAAGGTTTTTAGCAAGGAAACATTTAGCAAGGAAAACAAAAACCTTGTATGCTAGAAGCTAAGACTAGATGGTTAGGATTCATTGTAAGGGCCAAACGGTCGTGTGAACCGTGTCCACATAGTCCACTTCAGCCATGATACAAGCTTTTGCGCATTTTCAATCATGTACTTTACATATAGAAATGAAAGAAAGTTCCGCCTTGCTATTACACATTTTCTTGCTTCTTAAATTTCGGATCCTAATAGCCCATGGGCTACCCCTATTCGGGGACTATCGAGCCCAAGGGCTAACCCTATTTGGGAACTATTGAACCCAAGGGCTACCCCTACTCGGGGACTGTCATCCAAACAATGTTCGGATAACTCGGGCTACTAAATCCCGGAGGCACCACACCTATTAGGTGGTGCCTAAATACAAAAGGCTACGACCACTCTAAAAACGACTTAGAGACGTCCGAAGCTCGTAATCAGAAAGTAAGGCCTTTATAAAAATTCGAAACCTGCTAAATGGTTACCCTCGGCAAAAGCATCATCTAAAATCACTTAAGCATCTTGAAAAAACTTTCGGTAACATCGAGGTTTCAAAAGCCTCGAGCAAACAAATTTGTATCAAAGTCAGGCTCCTTTCGGACCTCTGAAAAACGATCACCCTATAACTACATTTGATTCTATGCTAAGGCATTAGAAACATTACAAGAATAGAAATTATGAAAAGATGTTGAAAAAGTAAAGACTCGAAATTGCCAGAAAGGAAAATTTTTATATATCTTCCGGAATATTCTTACAAAGTCCCCATAAAAATGGCCTCAAAATAAACAAATATATATATATATATATATATATACAAAACCCAAAAAAGTACTAAGGAATCTACGCCTGATCTTCACTCGGATACCTCAGAGCCCTCAGAACCCTCGGAGTCTTCGACACCTTCGGGCTCTTAAATCTTCTTCACCTCGGCCTCGAGCGTTTTTGCTTCCTCGATCTCAGCCAACAGGTCAAAACCTCGGGCGTGGATCTTTTTTAGGGTCTCTCGTTGGGGCAGCCACTTCATATATTAGGACTTTTTCTTCAGCCGCATCTCAGCTACCTCTATATCGGTCTTGCATCGGGCCACCATCTCTTCAGAATCGATGGAGGTTGTGTCTAATTTGGACTTCATAGCCTCATATTCTCTACCAAGGGCTTCCCATTCTGCGATGGCCGAGCTCAGCTGTACTCGGAGATCGCCATTTAATTGAGACCACTTATCAGCTTTGTCTTTCGCCACCTGGAGTTAGTTCTCAACCGATGCCAGATCCGCCTTAGCGGTTTCCTTCTTCGAAGCCAGCTGGTCTATTTTGCTTTTTCACTCGTTGGCCATGGCCTGGACCTCGTTCATCTCGACTTGGAGTTGGTCGATCAGGCTGATCTTCTGTTGGACCTGCGAGGTTTTGTTGTTAGTCACCATGACTAGCTCCTCGTTTTTAGTTTCAAAGACCTTTACCTTTTCAACTAGGTCAGCATGTTCCTGCTTTAGGGTCAAAGCTTCCTTCTGAGCCCTGTCCAGCTCGACCTGAAGATCCTTGATGGCCCCGTCTTGTTGCTCACTGAGAAGCTTGTACATATCCTTCTTCCGAACCTTCTCCTTGAGATCGAACTCGAGTTGGTTGATTTCAAATCGGTACTGTAGGAAGCTCTCATGGTGAAGCACCGAGGCCTGCAAAATAATGAAAATAGTAAGAGATATAGAAATCTAAGTAGAATTCATGAGGGAGTGTTGTTCCCTTACCCGGTTCAGCGCCTGCTGCGCCTCGTTAAAGAGACTAGACGTGCCCACCTTATTCATCTTTGCCTGGTCCTCCTCGGTCACCAGGCATCGAAGGTAGCTGGCTATGCCCACGGGAGCGGATAAAACCCGAGCATCCTTCGGGGCCGTAAGAATAACCGTTCTCTTGCGGCCGAGGTTCACACTTGAAGCAAGAAACTGTTTCACTAGTTTTGGGCTCGAACTCGGCCTTCCAACTCCCTAAGGCGCGTCTTTCTTTGGGATCTCTAAGTCGCCCAGCCTGGAAAAGTCTTCCAAAGTGGACATGTCCACACTATTGAAGAAGGAGTGGAGAGGGTCGTTTGTGTCATGAACTCCTTCACTCGACTTTTCCTTTCCTGCTTGAGCCTCTTCAATCATGGACTCGGTGTAGGAGGGTGTCCTCATGATGTCTATCACACCGGTCACCTCCTTCGGAACAAAAGCATCTTCTCGGGAGGTCTCAGCCCCCTCTCCATCTCGGCCTCTCAGTCAGAAGGAGATCGCCTCATGGTTCTTTCCTGGGTTGCCGCCTACTCCTCGACAGGGGTCGGGTCTTTGAGTGACAAAGATGTTACCATTTTTAGACTCATCCCTAAGCTGGCAAAGCGAGTTAGAGTCCGGCACCCGGGACTTGGTATTCTTCTTGAGCTTACGATCCCGGGAAGCCGCCCTCTTTTTTTGGCTTCACCTCGGAACCAGGGGAACCCGATGACTTCCTTTTCCTTTTCTTCTCCTCCACCGCGGCATCTCTTGGTTGTACCATAACGGAGGGATCAATGGATAAGGACGCATCCTCATCCCGTTCCAGCGGCTTAAGTTCGGTGGTCTTAGGCAAACCAGTAAAGGAAAGAGAAAAGGTCAGCGTCATGTGAGTTTGAGGCATAGGAATAACTTTTCAGGGGAAAGTTTATGCTACGCACGCTCGAAGTATGACAACTGCTTGCAGATGCCTTCGATCCACTCCTTGAGTCGGGGGACCACATTGGGAACCCGGACAACAGCTGCAGGACCACCGACACTAATGATGAGAAATGAGTTAAAGGAAAATTGACACTTAAAGAAAGGCTATACTTCGAGATGCATTCCACTTCTCGGGGAATGGCAGAAACTCTGGAGGAATCAGGTCTTAAGTTTTTACCCGAACAAAATGCCCCTGCCAACCTCGGTCCCAATTTTTGTCGATACTCGAAAAGGGAGCCTTGCTGGCTCGACGGGCAAGCTTGATTAGTCCCCATCGGAAAATTCGGGGACTATACATGCCAAGCAGATGGTCGAGGGTAAACCGAGGAGACTCGGTAGTTTTCTCGAAATGACAGAGGAGGATCACGATCCTTCAAAAGGACGGGTGGATTTTCCCGAGGCACACCTCATACCTCTTACAAAAGGCCAGGATCACTGGGTCTACCAGGCCCAGCATGAAAGGGTAAGTGTAAACACTTGAATGCACCTCCACGTGGGTAGTAATGTCGACCTTGGGCCTGGGGACAACCACATCCTTGTCTTCCCACTTACAGTCCTCTCGGACTCTATGTGAATGTATCTCTATGCTCCTTCACCCCGATCTTGTTTGGATGGGGCCTTCTTGACTTTGAAGTCGTCTGCGATTAAACAACCCTCGGGAATAAAGCCTTTCATAGGGGGCTCTAGGGACGCTTTAGCAGTCCCTTTGGGAGCAACTACCTCGGGAGCAGCTTCTTCGAGAGCAACCACCTCGGGAACAGCTGCCTCAATACCTGCGACCGGCTGGGAAGATGAAGAGGTAAGCCTGTTAAGGAACTAACTTGGAAGCCTTAGCCATCGTGATCTGGAAAATAATAAGATTTGAAGGGAAGGTATGAAGGGTTGAAGGAAAAGTATGAAGGTTTGAAGGAAAAAGTAGGAAGGTTTGAAGGTAGGATGAAGATCTGGGTAGAAACTTAAGAACAATTATGAAGATTTGAGGATCAAATGTAAAGAGATGAAGATCTGAAAGGGTTGATAGCTGATAGAGAATTCGAAGATAAAGGCTAGGATCGGAAAGTTGAAGAAGTACAAAAGGTCGAAGCTTTTATAGGAGAAAATGTAATCAATACGCGACGTTTCACTTTCGGAGGTGACAACCGGTGATTGACACGTGTCCGAAGTCAGAACAACGTGATTGATGGGACGTTTTGGCTTATTCGTTTTCTCGGTTATGACGTACGAAGGAAGGAACCGCGGTTCATCTATCGTTTCCCATCGTTTAGGCGAATCTACTCTTTGAGAAACGAGGGGACTATCTGCATATGGGTGAACTCAGGGTCAGCATATACCCCAAGTTCTCGGTGAGTCAAACGAAGTAAGAAGTATGAATGTATGAGATAGAGATCGAGTCTGAGAACTCTTTGAATCGAGGCTGGAACGGGGTGCTCGCCACCGGGCCGAACAAGACAACACCCCCGAACCCGGAACGAGCTCCAAGTCCTCGAAAAGCACTACAAACGGTTGCACACGACTAATAGAGGGTCGTGATATTGGCACCCAACCAGATATCATGGTTTGGATCTCGCTCAATGTCGGTAGCATATCAGTGATTGATGTAAACGGAGGATTTTTACCTTTTTCAGAATTGTATTAGGGGTAAAACTCCCTTACAATATAAAAGGGAAGTTTTATTCAATAAACACATTGTAACATGCATATCAAGGCAATACAAAATTTATTTCTCTGCTTTCTAGCTATTGAAAGGTTTTCATTTTAATCATAGTTCTCCATATACATTTGGCTTCGAATCGAAGGTCCGGTCGAGGGAAAAACTACTTTTAAGCTTAAATCCGAGCCCAGACTCAACGTCTCAAATGGTTTGGTTATTTGTTTCATCTTTAATTCGTTTATCTAACATTCTTGATTGATTGTGTTGAATCGATCCACATATCCTTAAAATCACGTATAAATTTAATTGTTATCTGTTTTAAGGGTAAACAAATCTGGTGTAAGTATCTGATATATATAAGTATTTATCGAAATCGGCTTACTCGTTCTTATATTAGCTACATTAATTCAATAAATATGTAATGTGCACGTGTCTTCACATAGAATGGTATCACTAAAAGTCAATTAATATAAATTTTAATTACCTTAATATATCACTTAACCATAGTAAAATAATATAATACTATTAATTTGGAGTAAATACATGATACAAATAGTATTTTTACCCTAACTAGGTAGTGTGTGCTCACTACCTAACATTGAGATTCTTAAGCCAAAATTACACACTCCCTGCATTTCCAAACCAACTCGTATTTTCCACAACGAAAAGAGTGGAAAAGGCTTTCTTTCAAACTAAATATATGGTGAAAACTTATAATCGTGAGATATTTTTTCTGTTTTTTCAAACCATAACTCCTGAGATCAAGCGCTGATTGTTCTCTATTACGATGGAGTACATCACAGGCCATATGGAAGGAGTAATTCGTATAACTAGTGGTTTTATTTTAGAATAAAGTTCAATTAGCCAATGGCCAAATAGAGTCAAACCAATATGTTTATTTTGCTTTTACGTTTCCAATCTATATATAATTATAAAGGAGGGGTTTTGAAATGTTACGTGGCATATGTCATTGCACAGGAATTATATTTATCTAATTTCTTAAATTTTTAGGCTTTTATTTCTATTTTAGGGTTCAATTACCCGAAAAGGCACCTCCAATCAAAAGAGAAACAACTGTTACTGGAGAGTCCAATAGTCACCAACAAAAGCCACAAGCGTTATTTGATAGTCCAAAATTCTCCAGCAAAAGTTTTTACTTACACTTATTCTATTTCGCTTCTTCTTCTCCCTCCATGAATTGCCTATCTGTTCCTTCCTTTGTGTTCCACCTTCTTCTTTCTCCCAATCCCCTGAGGTATATCTCTCCTCTTTGTCTTTGAAATTTTATTGTCTTTTTGTTCTCTTTCATGTTTTGATTGATATCTCATGTATCTCTAAATAAAAAATTCTCTAATTCCTACTTGATTTTAGGCTAATTGTATCAATTGACTGCGCATCTTTACGTTGCCCACTTCGGGAGACGACTTAATTAACCTAAAATGGGCAATTAATCATCTTCAACTCATCTTCAATGGACTATACATAAATTCCATTCTTATATGGTTTTATGCATATCCCTTAAATTTGTGGGAACTAAACATTTATTGATTACTTGTAACTTTTGATTTTTATTTTTTTACAGATATTCACTTTTGGGATTTTGTTACCAAGTACAGATTATGCATTGCATTTTCTGTTAGTTGGTAATCAAAGTTTTTTATGGATCACTTCTCTATCTTCATCCTGGAATGCAACTTACAAAGCTTGCCATACGAGCAATTAAAATCTAGAGACACCCTTTATACTCTACAATTCTTTTTGAGAGAACAACCAAGTACAAGATTGATGTGGATCTCCGTGTTTGCAATGACTATGACTCATTAGTGTGAGTTCTCTTAATTGAATGTTCCAATCAAATTTGTTATGAAGGTGTAGTGAGATCAAGATGATATTTTTGTCTTTTCAGACTAAGGTACGAACTATTGAATAGTGGCAACAAGAATGCACTAGAATATTTATCTACAACAACAAAAAAAAGAAGAAAAAAAGAAACTTGGAGGCTTCTCTTTGTTAACTGTTTTTCTCTCGAGTTTGTTATTGTTGAAATTTTGGTAATCTTAATGAACTTCACTTTGTAGATACACTTAAAATTGGCGGAAGACTCTTAAGATACAATTTTATGAGAGAGTTTGAAAATGAGGAGCAATAGACATTAACAGTGTTCCAATTTTTAGTGATGGACATGGTCCTGGACAACTTTCAACCCAGGTTTGCACCTATTATAAAAAGAAAAGTACCATGTCTATCCGATAGTTAGGCTAAAATCAGTGGTAGAGATATGTTTGTTGATTAATTATGCACGATTCTAATGATTCAGTTTAGTGGTTAGACATGTTGGCAATTTAAAACTTAATTAATTGGTTAATGTGAATTTCTTCTTCTCTTTATTTTCCATGTACTATTTATAAAACTATGAGTTGTTAAAGAAATCAATTGGCCTCAACCTTTCGGAGTTAATCTTTTTTGCTTCCCGGGAATTGATTAACGTATACTCAAAGGCATTCAAGGTCACTAATGGACTACAAAATGCTGAATTTTCCATGAAAGTGAACTTTCAGATTGAGAAGTATGCTGCCTATGAGAGTATAAATTTCACTGATTTCTATTCCAAATGTTAACTAAAATTTAATTAGTTTTCTTGAGTTTAATAACTACTGAAAGCTTATAAATTTGGGAGCATTGTGGTACACCATTTTTGTGCATAGTATGAATGTGTCTTGAATGAAGCATATTTTTAAAATTTTAGATCATGTGAAGATGGAGTCTTTATTATCTGTTGAATCTTTGACTTGGATGTATTGTTGGCTCCATGAAAATTGTAGCAGGAGCATATACAAGTATCTGATACTATGCAACTTTAATATCTTTGAAGTTTTGCCTTTCACTTGAATATTTAAAGATCTCATGAATTATTCTGTTTGTAAGATAAAAGAGTATAACTACATAACTTTAATTTTAACAGGTTAAATGTTGTTACTTACTTGATAGATACTTGTATGGATTCATTAAGACGGAGAAGCATTTTATTTAGATAAAGCTATAGGTTATTCAACGTTTTGGCTTTCACTTGCAAGTGTTTAAAGATCTGATCAAGTTTTCTCTTTGTATGATAGAAGAGTATATTTATATAACTTCAATCTTGACGAGTTAAATATAGTTAATTACTCGGTAGATGCTTGTATTGGTGTCGTTAAGATGGATGAGCGTTTTATTTAGCTTGAAGCTATAGGTCCTTTATTTGAAGTTTTGGCTTTCACTTGAAGTGTAAAGATCACATTTTAAATAATATTGAAGGTAAAGGTGTATTTAAAAAAATTATATATGCAATAGTATGTTACGTGTTGTACAAGGTCATTTACCAGTTTAGTGAAGATAATATCTTCTCGGGCGAAGCACGAGGTATAATCACTAGTATCAAATAAAATACGAGACGACACTAATAAATGTAGTGTGAAATGTATAAATATGTAACTTCACGAGGGTAGCAATAATTACTCAATTTCCTTTCACTTAAAAAAATGTCGTCATTGTGTCAAATAGGTTTAGGTTTGAAAATTTGAATTGGTGTCTTTTCAATTAGGTTGTTTCTTCCTTCTGTACTTTTCCAAGTAACAGGAAAAATTTAAACCCTTCCCCACGTTGTATTCAGTGTCTAACCAACAAATTGAATAACTAGTCCCGTCTTACAAGTTGTAGCTTATCGTCTTTGAACTTAGTGCATAACCTATCAATTATCGTCATAATGAGAGTTGAAATAATTAGTGCTAATTCTTACATACATGGTGTGTTTATGTCATGATATCCTGAAATAATATGGAAGTAATGAAAACCTAATTTGCATTAATCCGAATCCCACTTGAACTCGATCAGGGAATTTCTATATGCCCTCATATATAAATGGATATCAAATTCATTGTTTTCTCGTCGGGTCTTGCTTCTTTCTGTTTAATAATGCGTACTGAAGAAAAATCATGAGATGAATTCGAGTTCAAGAATGTTTCGTATGAAGAAAAATACAATTCGGTTTCAATCAAGTTTCTCCGCCTTCTCTGATTACCACCTTTGATCTTTAATTTTCACTTTGCACGATGGATTACGGGTAGCACGGAGTTGTTGTGGAGAAATCTCCATGTGGTAGATTTATTAGATACAAAGAGAGGTTGATTGGAGGGGCTTACAAAGATGTCTACGTAGGGATTGATCGTGTTGAGGATATTGAAATGGCGTGGAACCAAATCATTTTTGAGGGAGAAGATCATAAAAAAGCAATAGAAACCCTAGTGAAATTATTCTCTGAGGCTCTTCTAATGAAATCGTTAAACCACAAAATAGTTATCAAATATCTCTCTTATTGGTTCGATTCCAAGTCCAAAACACTAAATATGATAACAGAGTTATTCCCCTCAGTCAACCTGAAAAATTTACGATGTACTAAGTTCAAGTGTGATATTGTCAGTAGGGGCGCGATTTGGGCTATCAAGAACTGGGGTAGGCAGATTCTTGTAGGTTTGAACTTTCTCCATAGCCATAACCCTAAGATCATCCATCGAGACATCAAGTGTGACAATATTTTTGTTCATGGTGGTGGGCAGGGGTATTCAAATGGAACCGGAAAATCGTACCAAACCGAAAAGTCAAATCAAACCGATTAAAAAACCCGAATAGGTTTGGTTTGGTATTAAGTAAAAAAACCCGAATCAACCCGACATATAAATATATAATTTTTATATATACTTTTAAAATTTTATATAGAATTTTCTTTAGAAAATATCTAGAAATATGTGGGATTCTCTCATGGGATGTAATATTTAATAGAACTATGAAGTGAATCCATATTTATTTACGTTAAATAGTAAGTTGTATCATCACTTTCTTATCAAGTGTTATTGAAATACGTCAATCTCTTTCTTCTTTTATATTCATATGTCAAAATCTGTTAAATTCTTATACCTTTTTCGAATTTGAAATGGTAGTTCAATAATTTTAAAATTAAATATAACATATCATTATTTAGGTTTTATATTGATTTTATGCTTAATTATTAAATTCGGTTAACCTTGAAAGCGTACATCAACGGAAAATTATTGGTAAAAATTGCTTGGGGCGCCCTATTTGGTCGCCCTTTTTAACTTATACCCGTTTTATTTTTCCGTTTGCAAAAGCGTTTTAAAAAGATAATTTTGTCCTTCTTTAATAAAAGACTATTGACAAACTGCAGGATAAAAATTTAAGCATGTTTAGGCTGAAGTTTTAGCAAATAAACTAAAAACACTTCAGCTTGTTTAGGCTAAAGTTTCGGATAAAACTCAGGACAAAACTGTAGACTGCGTTATAAAACTTCAGCATGTTTTGGTATGAAGTTATAGCAAATGAACTAAATAACTTCAGCATGCATTAGCAGAAAACTCTTTAGAAAATTACATATTGCAAGACAAAAATTTAAGTAATGTTTAGTCTGAAGTATTAGCAAATGAACTAAAAGATTTCAGCATGTTTAGGCTGAAGTTTTAGCAAATGAACTAAATAATTTCAGCATGTTTTGTCTGAAGTTTTAGCAAATAAACTAAATAACTTCAGCATGCATTAGCAAAAACTCATTAGAAAATCACATACTACAAGACAAAAACGTAAGCATGTTTAGTCTGAAGTTTTAGCAAATGAACTAAATAACTTAAGCATGTTTAGTCTGAAGTTTTAGCAAATGAACTAAATAACTTAAGCATGTTTAGTCTGAAGTTTTAGCAAATGAAATAAATAACTTAAGCATATTTAGTCTAAAGTTTTAGCAAATGAACGAAATAACTTAACCATGTTTAGTATAAAATTTTAGTAAATGAACTAAATAACTTAAGCATGTTTAGTTTGAAGTTTTAGCAAACGAACTAAATAACTTCAGCATGTTTAGACTGAAGTTTCAGATAAAATTCATGACAAAACGGTAGACTGCAGGATAAATAACTTTAGCATGCATTAACATGAAGTTTTAGCTTCAACATGAAACAACTGCATGCTAATATAGCATGAAGTTTTAGCTTCAAGGTGAAACAACTTCATGCAAGTGTGATTCTGAAGATAAATCTGGACAAGTTTCTGATCTTTTTATAAAGTTGTTGAGATGGCTACCAAATCAATAATTTTAAAAAATAAGGTACATGTTAAAAGGTGGCACAAATATCAGGTACGATTGCAAATCCCCCAATGTTGGATAACTAAGAAGATAACTATCATGTATTACTAAAAAAATTCTCCCATAAGAATAATTTAATAGATCATATGTTTATTAGCTTTTAAAGGAAAAATCTCACTTTATACCCCTTAAACACAAACTATTTACCCTTAAAATCCAAGCCTAAAGGATTTACTTTTCCTACCTATACGGTCTAAACTATTTAACTACCTACCCAATCCCCTTCCCTTTTCAATTTCTCTGAACAAGCAGAGTCCGACACCCCAAATATTCCTTTCCCCTTTAAAAAAATACCAATAGCTTAGTCTTTGTAGTGGAGGATGAAATCTAGTACAAACCCTTACATTTACCCAATTCTTTTTTAGAATTTTCTATATAAAGTTTAAAAGACAAGTTTTCATATTATTGTACACGAGTTTCACTCCAAAATCCTCTTTCTATATTACTATATTCATTTTTGTGTATTTATTTATATTTATGAACACATGTGTTGTTGTGGTTATATATTAAGTTTCCCAAATCTGATTTTTGTGTGTGTATGAATACCCACCATTGTTGAGCTTGAAGCTCTTGAATTTGAAATTTTATTTTGAAGATTTATTGTTTGATTTGATGTGGGTGCTATAAAAGATTGCTTATAGCACCTTCAATTAAGCTTCCCGAATTTGAGTTTTTATGTAAATTTGAATATCCACCATTTTTGGGCTTGAAGTTCTTGAATTTAAAATTTTTATTTTGAAAATTTCTTGTTTGATTCAAAGTGGGTGTTATGAAATATTGCTTATAGTACCTTATGGAAGTTCATACTGAAATTTGATCGCATTTGGAGCTGATTTGAGGTGATTGAGATCGAATTTTTCAGCTGAAAATCGAAGAACACAGTATACCGCTACAGTATACAATATGTTGTAGGAGTATATAGCTATACTGCAACTGTATATTGTTATAGTATACAATATACTGCAACGTTATACTGTAATAATAGAAGAAGAACACAATTACTTAACAATATACCGCTACGATATACAATATAATATAGGAGTATATCGGTATACTGCAACAATATATTATTATAGTATACAATATAATGTA
Source organism: Nicotiana otophora (assembly GCA_000715115.1). NCBI lineage: Eukaryota > Viridiplantae > Streptophyta > Magnoliopsida > Solanales > Solanaceae > Nicotiana > Nicotiana otophora. The sequence goes on from AWOL01S0043379.1 coordinate 26,346, forward strand.
ATAGTATATTGTAATAATATGCAATATACTGCAACAATGTGCTATAATAGTATACAATATACCATAATAGTATACTTTGAGTACTATTTGTTGAATCATCTAGGTATTATTGATATTCGACTTAAAGTATGTATATTTATATGCATATTGCCTTGCATTTTACTCGTGTTTCGTAGATTTCGGATGTGTAATGTAATAATTTATGCTAATTCGTGATATTTTTATGTGTAGGAGTCATCCAGAGGTAATGTGGTACGAAGATGCACGATTTGAAGCAAAAAGGGAACAAAGTAAAAAATTTGGACAGTGTAGTGCCCAAGGTAGTGAGGGGCGCTACCCGTGGCCCAGTTTCCAGAAGTAAAATTCCCAGTGCCAGGGCTAGCACCCCATGCTACCCTGGTGCTGGTGACGGGAGCTTGTCCTATTTCACTCGGGACTTGGTTATTTCGACCCCAAGTCGCCCCTAACTCGTATAAAAGCAAGTCTAAACCTATTTTGGAAGGGGAGACGTCACTTTGAGAGAGAAACACAAGTACGAAACACTCGGGAGCACGGAATTCATCAGGTTTTTTCATTCTTCTTCTAGTATTCATAGTTTTTATGTTTAAAAATTTGTTAAGAACATGAGTTGCTAAGAACCTCATTATTCTAGGGTTATGGGTCGCTCTTGACTATTGTAAATTGGCGGTTGATTTTTTGCTTGGCTTTATCATATTAATTTGTTTATTCAATATTGCACTTAATTATTCTATTGCGTAGTTAACAATATAGCACTATCTACGAATTTATAGTTGAACTCGACAGTAGGAACTATAAATTACATATAGGATTGAATAGAGTAAGTTCTTGAAGCGGGACATCGGAGAATAGGTTCGCGATTAGGATAGACATATTCTAGTTGCCCTACTTGGTTATTTTTGTAGGAAATACACATGCGTTCTTATCAAGTTTGATTCTATAGACATATAGTCTTAGGTTGGCTTGAATAGGCGAGCGAAATGTCGAAAGAACTTCGCGAGCATAATAAACCTTGTTAATCAATAAATTAGATAAGCCAAGTGATTACATCAACCCTAAAAACGCAATAGGAGAGACGTTAATCCCATAACCCTGGAATATCCCCATCTCATTGAATTCTTTCTAAGTGTTTGTTTGCTCTACTTGCGATCTTATTTTCTTGGTTGCTTATTAGTTCGTAGTAATTTAATTACAAAAATCACAATTATCTTATGCACACTCACTTGAGCATTAAATTTATAAATATCTTAGATTGCATAATAGTTGATCATAAATCCTCGTGAGAACGATACTTTCTTATCACTTTATTACTTGTCGACCGCATATACTTGCATGTGCGTTTGGACCAAACAAGTTTTTGGCGTCATTGCCGAGGATTTAGAAATTAGCTATTTGTCTAAAATAGGCTTTTATTTGTTTTTGTTTGAGTGTTAATTTTTTTGACTGTTTCTGACTCTACATGCGTTCACCTTGAATGCTAAGAAGAAGCAACAGTTTGAACAATCTTCCTCCTCCTGATCCTGAGTCCGAAAGACTTTTCCACAGGTTAAGGAGGGGAGGCGGAAGCAAGAGCAAGAATTGCAGAGTTGGGCATTGTAGTCCAGCCACAGCCAATCGAGATGGCAGAAAATGAAGAGAAACCAGTGATTGAGGCCGCAAGGCCTAGTCTCGCAAACATGACTCAGGCTATCATGAAGCCTGACATAACTGGGCACTTTGAGCTGAAATAGTACGTGGTGCAACTGATCCAATCCATAGGGCAATTCGTGGGTTTACCGAGTAAAGATCCGCAGAGGCATATATAGAAGTTTTTGGAGATTACGGATACATACAACTATCCGAACAATCCCAAGGACTATGTCAGACTGATCTTGTTTCCCTTTTCTCTATTGGGGGAAGCAAAGCAGTGGTTGAACAAAGAGCCATCAAACTCAATCCAAACATGGAATGATCTAGCAAAGAAATTGGGATGATCTAGCACGGAAATTCCTTATCAAATTCTTCCCCACCAAGAAAATAAAGTCACTAAGAAGCCAAATTCTGGGGTTTCAACAAAAAGATAGTGAGACTCTACGTCAAGCTTGGGAAAGAAAAAGCTACTAAGAGATTGCCTACATCACTATCAAACTGATGAAGTCTTGGGTTATACTTGTGTTGATGGGTTAGAAGAAACATCCAAAATGAATCTTGATTTGGCCTGTGGAGGTAGTTGCATGGCTAGGCCGTACACTGAAATCCAAATCTTACTGAATAATTTCACGGCTAATGATAACAATTGGCAAGGAGATGGAAAACCACAGAGAGCACTTAAATAGAAGTCAGCAGGTATTATTGAGCTTGGTGATTTCTCATCCATAGGAGCAGATATAACAAAGTTAGTCAATTAGGTAAATAAGATGACGATGCAACAAGCGTAGCAGATGCAGCAGGTGAAACAAATGTCTATATGTTGTGATATATGTGGAGAAAGCCACACGAGTAACCATTGTCCATTAAATCCTGAATCCATTTATTATGTGTGGCAGCACAACAGGGGTCCGATGAACTAGAATACTCAGTATGGGAACACTTACGATCCAAACTGGAGAAACCATCCCAACTTCTCTTGGGGCGGTAATCAGAATAGTAATAGACCTCAAGAAAATTTCAACGTACCACAGACTACACCACAACAAGCAGAGGATACTACTAATGAGTTGTTAAAGAAGCCATTGCTTAATAATCAACAACTTTGTCTTTATAATTAGCAACTTTGAACATAATGCAATAATTTGGAAAGGCAGGTTGGGCAAGTCGCCTCCACTCAGAATGCTAGACCAAATGGGGCCACTCCCAAGTAATACTGAGAAGAATCCCAGTGAACAAGTGCAAGCAATTAATCTAAGAAGTGGGAAAGGATTGGAGGAGGTGCCACCTAAAAAGTATATGTCTAGAGAAGTTTTTGAAAGATTAGTACCTCAACAAGAGGTAGAAGCTGAAAAGAAAGATGATAAACATAGGCAAGAGATAGAGGTAGGTCCACAACCGCCTTTTACTCAAAGGTTGCAAAATTCGAAAGATGAGTCTAAGTACAAAATGTTCTTAGATATCTTGAGCTAGGTGCTGGTGAATCTACCTTTGATAGAAGTGCTGCAAGAAGATTCTAAATATACCAAGTACTTGAGAGACATAGTGGCCAATAAAATAAGATTGACAGAGTTCGAAATAATTGCACTTACTGAGGAGTATAGTGTTAGAGTACCGCGTAAGATCCCGCCTAAGTTGAAGGATCCCGGTTGTTTTACAATCTCCTTGGAGATTGGAAAATAGGAGGTTGGTAGAGCCTTGTACTATCTCGGAGCAAACGTTAATTTGATGCCACTATTAGTGTTTAAGAAGCTCGATATTGGAGTCCCCATGCCTACTACTATAACTCTACAGCTAGCAGATCGGTCATTAGCGGTGCCTGGAGGAATTATTGAAGATATGCTGGTATGAGTAGGGAAGTTTATCTTTCCCACCGATTTCATTATTCTTGACTACATGGCCGATGATGAGGTTCCAATTATTTTGGGGCGATCACTCCTGGCTACTGGTGGAGCACTTATTGATGTGAGAGAGGGTAAACTAAAGATGAGAGTGCATGATGAAGAAATCACATTCAATGTGTACAAGGCTCTTAACCTTTCTAAGCATTATGAGGATTTGTGCATGATCTCTGTGGTAGAATCAAAGTTGATAGAGCAAGGTCTTTATGTGGAGCCTACTTGCATGGAAAAGAAAATCGAGTTAGAATAAGTGGTGTTGCGAGCTGAATGTGTAAAGGTAAAAGAGAAAATGGTTAGATAAGAAAGAGGAGATCCTCCTAGAGCGTGCAAGAAGGCAAAACTCCATGGAAAGAGGAGGAAAAGAAAGCGCCCAATCTGAGCAGAGTAGCAGAGTCGTGCCATGACTATAAATAAGGCGTTTGTTGGGAGACAACCCAGAATGTATTTTATTTATTCTTATTTTTTTTAGTGTTACATTTTGTTTGTTTTTATCTTGTAGATTTGGGGGGAAGTATGAGTACCCGAAGTTGAAGTTGAGGAGCATGTTTGAGCTTAAGTGTGGGGTCGTCACGACCCTTAATATTGAGAATCATGTTGATAGTTAGGACCTAGAGTGTCTTAGGGAGTATTTCGCATCCTTGTTTTAATATTTTTCTCTGTGATCATGCATGGAGGACTATGCATGTCATAAGTGTGGGGTGGGAGAATTACTTTGTGAGTGTAATTGTATAAAATTCTTTTCTCATTATATTATTTTATATAACCCATAGTTAGAAGTAGTCTAGTAGAGTAGTAGGCTTAAAAAATGGAAAAGAAATAAAAATAGAAAAATATTCAGAAAAATCTCAGACTTTTCCCAATAATGGGTCTTTTGGACCGTTTTCTTGAGGGATTAAAGTTCGATTAAAAAATATCAAAAGATTTTCTTTTGTTTTTGCTAGGATAATTAGGTAGTATCCCTTAATTTTTCTTTGGACGTCGGTCCGTTTCCAAGGGTGTAGCTTGAACCGGGTATTTTATTTTTAGTTTTCGGAGTAGGATAGGAAGAAAATTGAGTTGCTCTGAGATACCTCTTGACATGTTTGGTGCTTGCACATTAGGCAATGGCATGTTCTGTCTTCCAGTATATTTGATTTGAATTGTGATGCCTAAGTAAGATAAATAGCTTACTCTGTGATGCCTTTTCTCAGTTGTTTGACTTGCATGTCACCTAGTGCATTATCACTTAAAATTTCTCAACTATATGTGCTTTCTTGACTTTAGAGTTGAACATAACCGCGTGATTGAGTCATGTGCAATGTGTGTGAGAGGATTTGTGCTATTCTGTGCTATCCCGTGTAGTCCAGAACTTGCCCCGTGCATTAATCGAAGTGAAATTATTAACTTGTGCTAGCCTAGGAGATGACATAGGCATTTCTTGGTTTATCATAGATGTGCTTGTCACGTACAAATAAAACTTTCCCGTTGCTAGCCCCTTTGACCTATAGAGACTTTCTTTGGCACCCACACTACAAGCCATATCCCTATTTTGTTCTTAATTTGAGCTTATTGAACCTTTGCCTCCAAAGGCACTTAGTTGCTAAAAGAAGTAAGGTGAGAGATTTGGGAAGTAGATTTCGAGTGGAACCATGTAAGGAACCATAAAGTGCACTAAAGTTGTGAAAAATACACTAGGCGATGAACCTTAATGTATGGAGTGTGTGTAGAAACACAAAAAAAGAGGAAAGAAAATTGCAAGAAAAAAAATAGACAAATAATGTTGATAGTCAAAAAGAAGAAAAATGCACACCTCCTAATCTTACTAATTCGTACTAGTGGGAATGTAGAAATGCTTAATTGAAGAAATAAGGGCTATGTTGTGTATGGTTTGTGGCGAGTGAATTGGGTGTGAAGAATACGTGCTCGATTCTTGAGTGTAGTATATTAAAGTGCTTAGGAGGGTTAGTCGTTATTTCTCAATATATCCTACCCGTCCCTTAGCCTAAATTACAACCCATAAAATTCTAATCGATCCTAGGTTTGGTTAGCTTAGATTAGTATATATGTACACTAAGGTAAAGCTTATGGTACGACCACGCACAAATTGTTTTGTGAGAGCGAGCGAATTTTGTTCAAATTGTGTGATGTCTTTAATATATGTTCAAAGTTATACTTGAACGTGTGGACTATTTCTATATTCACTCTCTTGTTTGTTGGTGAGGGCACTTGAGCTTATGATGGATTGGTAATATTGTTAAATTCTCATGTTAGGTGAGTGCACGAATTGAGGGTGTAACGAGTCAGCTTGTTACACTCTATATTTTTGTACATAAAAGTGCGTCGTGAGCAAACTAATGTAGGACCAAAAATAAGATCATCTTTGAAAATTATAAAGTAAGTTAATCATATTACCTCAAAGGTTACAACTATTGTAGATCATGAACAACAAGTTCAAAGAGGGTTGGAAGGTTCAGAAGCTAAAGAAATTGAAGAAAATAATGTTTCATCGAAAGTCGATAAGTTGGGAATGTTATAACATGTACTTTTGGGGTGAGACTAGGGTGCTTAACATAATAAGGAGGTTATGTTATGAGTTATGTTAGTCGTATGATAGTCGTGTATTATGTTTTGAAGTCTAGCGAGTTGTGGAACAAAAGTCGATGAAAGTCATCACAAGTTACGTTTATAAGTTTTACTGAAACTTTGGGTCATATGTAACTGTAATTTTCTCCCAATATACTTAGAGTTATGGGGTGTTCCACCCATTGAATTGAATATATATGAGTCTATTTTCTAACGCATTAAACCGTTTGTCAATACGATATCGGAGTAGAGAGATATGTGCGTTTTTACGAGACTGCGCAGACTGTCACCTACTTGCTTAAATGAGAATCCAAATATGGGCCAGCTCGGGTCTTCCAAAGAGGATTTTTTAAAGGCCTATCTCCTTCATATGTTAGACTGATAATAAGGCATAATAACCAGACATAAGCTCTGCAATAATCCTCATAAAAATTGCCCACAAACCCTAATTGATTTTCTCTCCCTTTCAAGTTCTAATTGGAGGTAAAAGCTAGAGTTTGAAGAACCAAGATAGGAGCTGAGTTATCAAACAAATAAGGTAAGTTTACTACTCTCTTTCATCCATTTTTTTCTGCTGTAAAAGCATGGTAAGTCGTTCTATATTTGTAAGAACTCACAGGACGGTAATCGGAAGTCGTGAGTTAGAGTTATTCACTTGTAGCAGACTGTTTTGTGGACTGTTTTGTTTTGCTGTTGGGCTGCGTGTTTTACTACTATTTTGTGGAGTTTTGGAGGAGGAAGGTTATGGAGAAACACCACATAAATTCAGGGTGGTGGGCTGGTCGTTCGTCGTAATATTTCGGGTTGTTTGATACTACTAGGATGGTCGTTTTGTGTATGAAAAGATTGGGGTGTGTTGGTCTGTTTTGTAGTATTTTAGGGTGTATATAAGGTTGGAAAATAATGTATATATGTTGTTATTGTTGAGTTCTTGTGTTGTTGGTGTTATCTTGAATTTGGAAGAAGTAAGGATTATAGGGGAGATGCTGCCCGTTTTAATACAAAATAAGCTTGTCGTTCGTTGTGCGATAATTGTACCTTTTGTAACTTAATGATAGTATTATTATCGTTGTTGTAGATTAATTAAGGTGAGAAGAGGAGAGTTCAACTAGGTGATTAGAAAGATTGTGATAAGGTATGTTAAGGCTAAGCCCTTCCTTCATTTTGGCATGATGTCGTAACTACATGTATTTGATAACGAGGTATAAAGAGAAGTTCATACTCCCAAATTTATATACATTATCCTGGTCTTATAAGTTATAGTATTCTCCCTTATCGGGACTTTATATTCAATTGAGTATTGTCTTCTTCCAGTCAAGAAAGCAGATGGTCTATATATATACAATATTATTGTATTTTCACCACCATCAAGCTATAATCGGTGGACAGGATCCTATTGGGCAATCTCTGATCAGATGGTAAGTTATATACCGAGCCTACTATGGCCGAACGCCTATGAACGAGCCCAGGATGGCCGAGATACAAAGCCTAGTATGGTTGAGTGCCTTTGAGAGAGCCTACTATGGCCGAGCAGTTATACGTACCGAGACTTATTCGGCTGGACATTTATTTTACTTACTATATTTAAAGAGTTGAGTTGGTATCATCAGGTAAGTATATCTTCAAATCATCTTTGACTCCTAGTTACTTTCAGTTATTATATTATCAGTTCAGCTTTTAGTTATGTTATTGCCTTACATACTCGGTACAATATTTCATACTGATGTCCCTTTTCTAGGGACGCTGCATTTCATGCATGCAGGTTCAGATAGACAGACGGGTAGACCTCCCCAGTAGGTGTTTCCCGAGTTCAGCTTGATCGGTAAGCTCCACGTCCTTCGGAGTTTCCAGATCTAGGGTTTTATGTACATCTTCTGTATGTATGTATATATGTTATGGCAGGTCGGGGCCCTATTTCGATCACAAAACATCCAAGGTTTCGTTATCTCTAATCCCACCTTTAAACCCTCCGTATTGATCTCTCACATACGTTAGTAGTGATGTTATTCAAAAACTACCTAAATGTGTACTCTCTCTCTCTCTCTCTCTCTCGCAATATACATACTAAATATACATAATTAATTGATGGCCATTCAATCAACAACAATAAACACGTAGTTGAATAAGTAGAGGAATCAAACGGCTCAATTATATAAAAACATAACAAGAATTTATCTTACAAAAGGTTCTATCAAAACTCTACATAACAAATTAGATATTCATAATTGTATGCAAAAGTACAATACTAGAATTCATAACCAATAATGAAAATAGGAAGAAGGAAGTGAAAAACTCATAGAAGAATTCGCCATCTTGCTCCTAGCGCGTTCTTGCCTCCTTAGGCCGAATCCCCTCGCAAAAACGTCCTCCTTTGTGGATTCTTCCCCTTAAAAACAGCTCTCCCCTATTCAAACATGTTTAGGGAGTATTTATAGGCTAGAGTTGAAGTCCTAGAGTCCAAATCCGGGTCGGAGTCATTTAACCCGCGACTTTTAATTACATGGCTATAAACCTCGCGAAGTCTAGTCTGTAGCACGGTTTGGGTACTTGTCCTTTTTGTGCCCTTTCTTGCATTTTCGTCCTCTTTTTGTGCAACCTTCACTCGTCTTTGTCTTTCGATGCTTTTACACATAAAAGAACATAATTTAGCTCAAACGTCACACAATTAACCACTAAACTAACAACATGTAAGGCGAGTAATGTACTAAAATTATAGCATTTTGGCCTAGCATCACTACCTCACACTTAAACGTTGCTCGTCCTCGAGTCAACCACCAATTCCTAGAGCACCTTATTTATGTTTAGCACATCCGAAGAACACCATACCTATGACTATGGTTGATAGCAACAATTAAACTTTAGCATATGCCTTCAACACACACTTTCCTTTACTCTATGCCATACTTAAAAAATTTATTCAACACAAGGCAACATGTTTATAACAATCCCGACCTCACAAACTGACTCTGTATCACAATGCATTCTTGGCTTAAACACTTAACATGATAGAGATATCCAATAACGTCACCTATCACTTGCAAAATCATGTGCCCTCACAACAAGAACAAGAGAGTAAATTGAATCCACACACTCGAATCAAATGCTCAAATATATTTTAAGGTCAGACAAATCAAAGAAATCCTCATTCTCATAAAGAAGTCACATGCATGCACAAAGTACCATAGGCTTGCCCATTATGTAAACCTCTACTAATGTAGGCTTGCTCGATCTAAAATCAAGTAGGACTTTAACACATCACATAATAAACTTTAAGCGCAAATTCTTCAATCTACTTCAAATTTCACAAACATTAACACCCCCAAAAATATTTCCTCTTTGTTTAAGCACTACATTAATTCATACATACTAGGAAGGACAAGATATGCTTATTTTTCTTTGCTACATATTTTTTTTTCTTTTCAACAATACTTTTTTTCTACCCTTCCTGCTAGTGGTATATTTCTTATAATACAAGGGAACCTTTCTTTCTTTCATTGGTTCCACTCAAAAACGACCCAAGTTTCTGTCACGACCCGAAATTCCCACCTTCAGGACCGTGATGGTGCCTAACATTTCACTTGCTAGGCAAGCCAATGTTAAAATAATCGTAACCATTTTTAAACAAATCAAATTAAACGGAAGTCAATACTGAAATAGAGTGCGGAAGACCATAACAACCGAATCATCCCAATACATCCCCGAATCTGGTGTCATAAGTGCACAAGCTACTAGAATAATATAAATAAAGGTCTGAATAAAATTCAAGTTGTTCAAAAGATAATACACATCTAAGATAAGATAGAAGTGGACTTCAGAACTGCGGATGCTATGTAGTTATACCTCAAGTCTCCTCTGGGTAGCTGAATTCGAGCAAGTCTATGATACGCCACTGGGACCAACTCCAAAATCTACACAAGAAGTGCAGAGTGTAGTATGAGTACAACTGGCCCCATGTACTCCATAAGTGTCGAGCCTAACCTCGATAAAGTAGTGACGAGGCTATGACAAGACACGTATGTAAACAACTTGTACAAGCATATACAAATACGAAGAAACAATAACACAATAATTAACAATTTATAAAATTTGGGAGAGAACATGAGAAGGGGAATTATATAGAAATTTCAGCAGGGGAAGTGTCACGTAGCAGCCAATTAATTTATCAACAATAAAATGAGCAGCTGATAATATGAAAATGGCACGACACCACGCTTCGTGCTTTTATTCTCATTCTTCCCATGAATTTATAAATAAATAATAAGATTGGCACGGCATCACACTTTGTGCTCTAACTCTCTTCTGGCACGGCATCACCCTTCGTGCTTTTACACTCTTTGAAAAAGGCATGGCATCACCCTTCATGCTTTTACACTCTTCTCACCATGACAAAGATAATATAAATAATATAAATGGCACGACATCACCCTTTGTGCTTTTACACTCTTCCTTACCATGAAAATAATAATATAAATTTGGAAGAGTATTTAAATGCGGGGATATATACTTATCAATCAATTCAATACCAGAATACCGACCTTACCTTCTAAAATATTCAAGAATAATTAAACTAGCAATAATCTCATGAAAAATGATCAAATAAATAATAATAACTTAAGCAGGAATATCTTAATTAAATAGGCAATTATTCACAATAAACAAATTCCACTTGCATCCTTTGACTCAACCACAACGCATAAGTACTCGTCAGCTCACATATACATTATACCCACATATTAAATCAAGTAGCAAATAGACAAATAAGTCCTACTTCCTCAAGTCAAAGTTAACCATGCCATTTACCTCGATTTGCAACCAACTCAAGATTCCAATACACCCTTGCCTCGCGAATTAGTGTTTGAAAGATTCAAATCTAGTCACAAATAATTCAATATACTCAACATGATTCGTAGGAATTAATTCCACATGGAATTTCTCATTTTCTGAATTAAAATTCGAAATTCATCTCAAAAATCAACAGTGGGATCCACGTCTCGAATCTCGGAAAAACTTACGAAATCCGAACACCCATTCCGAGACGAGTCCAACCATACAAAAATTAATAAATTTTGATGTCAAATGGACCTTCAAATCCTAAATTTTCGTTTTTGAGGAGCCGCTGAAGCGACGAGGTGCGCATTTGCGATCGGCTGGCCGCAGAAGCGGTATCACACCTGCGATCAAAGCTTCGCAGAAGCGAATCTTCCTTCCTAGCCTCAACGTCGCAGAAGCGACATTTCCTTCGTAGAAGCGGACATGCACCTGCGGCCAAAAATGCGCAGGTGTGATGCACCGGAACCAACACTGGACAACATGTTCCAAATGGTCTGTGGCTCGTCCAAAATTCATCCGAGCCACTCGGGACCTCGTCTGAATAGTCCAATAAGTCCCGTAACATAATACGGACTTACTCAGGGTCTCAAATCACATAAAATAACATCAAAATTATAATTTACACCTCGATTCGGACTTGGAGGTTTCAAACTTTTCTATTTACAAAACTCGAGCCAAAACGTATTAAACTAATCCGGAATGACTTCAAATTTGGCGCACAAGTCATAAATGATATAACATAGCTATTCAAATTTTCAGAATCGGGTTCCGACCCCGATATCAATAAAGTCAAATCCGTCGTCAAACTTTGGAATCTATAAGCTTTCAAACTTCCAATTTTCAACAAATGGCGATAACTCAAGCTAGGGACCTTCAAATTAAATTTCGGGCATACACCCAAGTCTCAAATCACGATATGGACCTGCCGGTACTGTCAAAACATCGATCCGTATCCGTCTGCTCAAAATGTTGACCGAAGTCAACTCAAATGAGTTTTGAAGCACTATTTCACATTTTAATTATTTTTTCACATAAAAACTTTTCGAAAAATTTTACGAACTGCGCACGCAAGTTGAGAAAGCCTGAATGGTGCTATTTAAGGTTTAAGAATACTGAAATAATAATTAAATTTAAATATGACTTATTGGGTCATCACAGTTTCATCCTTACTTCTTTTAGCGCTCATTTTACAATTAAAGTGCTTTAATAGGTAAAAGGATCAAAACAATGATAATTCAGAACAAATGGGTATAGACTTGTAATGTGGTTGCCAAATAAAAGTTTATAGGCTCAAAAGGGCCGACTAGGGATAATTTTTATTGTGGTAAGCATTAAGCTCAAAGAAATTAAAGAAAGCTTAAAATCATTTTTCAAACCGAGAAAAACCTAAAATTTTGCTTCAACTCATATGTTGGGCAAGTTCTAGACTCTAATGCAATGACAAAGACTATATAATTTCTCACCACACATGGCACATGACTCACTAAGTACGGTTCCATTCCAATTCTCAAACAATTACAAGTATTCACGGAGCTACAAAATATTAAGCATTAAATACAAAGTGACACAAGCCAAGAAAACGATACATAGGCGTCAAAAAACATGTTGTGTAACTCAACAAGGCATCATAAGCATTTCAAACTATAGGAAAGGTAATATACATGTTAGAGCCTAAATATGCTACTATCAAACTAGTCAAAAAGGCGCCTAAAAATCTCATCTTCCTTCTTTTATTCCCTAAATCTTAATCTACTCTAAAAAAATAAAAATAAAAAACTACTACCCGGTTCAACTACATCCCGTGAAAAAGAACCGAGGCACAAAACAAAATCACGAGGGATCATTACTACAACAACAACAACAACAACCCAGTAGAATCCCATTAATGGGGTCTGGGGAGGGTAGTATGTACGCAGACCTTACCCCTACCCCGAAGGAGTAGAGAGGCTGTTTCCGAAAGACCCTCGGCTTAAAAAAAAATAAAATAAAAAAATAAATAAATAAATAAATAATAATAATTTAAAAAAAAAAAAATAGCAATACCATGGAATTCATAATAAAGATGCAAAGCAAAGGGAGAGGGGAGATAAAGGGAAGGGAGACAATATTAGTACCGCCACAACAATCATAAGAAAGATAAGAGCACAGTAAAATTCAGAGGAAGGATGCAAAGCAAAGCGATAACTAGTAAATAGGACACACACTAAAAGCGAAATAGTAAGTCACAGTATTGACACTAGCTATCTTAGACAAAACCCCTAAATGGATAGTCCCACAATAGTACGAAGTAAGGCAGGACTCAACTACCTCCTAACCTACAACCCTAATACTCGACCTCCACATCTTCCTATCAAGTGTCATGTCCTCAGAAATCTGGAG
>AWOL01S0043379.1:40791-89645 GCA_000715115.1 Nicotiana otophora
AACAACAACAACAACAACCCAGTAGAATCCCATTAATGGGGTCTGGGGAGGGTAGTATGTACGCAGACCTTACCCCTACCCCGAAGGAGTAGAGAGGCTGTTTCCGAAAGACCCTCGGCTTAAAAAAAAATAAAATAAAAAAATAAATAAATAAATAAATAATAATAATTTAAAAAAAAAAAAATAGCAATACCATGGAATTCATAATAAAGATGCAAAGCAAAGGGAGAGGGGAGATAAAGGGAAGGGAGACAATATTAGTACCGCCACAACAATCATAAGAAAGATAAGAGCACAGTAAAATCCAGAGGAAGGATGCAAAGCAAAGCGATAACTAGTAAATAGGACACACACTAAAAGCGAAATAGTAAGTCACAATATTGACACTAGCTATCTTAGACAAAACCCCTAAATGGATAGTCACGAGGGATCATTACTACCTAAAATAATAAAAAGACATATTTTTTTGGATTTTTCTATTTTTCATTTTTTTAGTTTTTTTGTCGGACTGTAAACCCTCAAGAAAATTGTCTAGGATATCCATTGTCGGAAAAAGTTTAATCTTTTTCCATTTTTCTAAACAAGCATTATTCAATTAAACTAACACAGTTAAAACATAACGTAGAAAGTCACCTAGACAATCTCCTCACCCCACACTTAAAATTATGCATTGTCCCCAATGCACACTATACTAACAAGAGGGTAAAAGAAACTCCCTGGTAGGCTAATTACCGAAACACTAGCAGCTCATGGGGTACTCAGACTTCTCCCAAACCTAGTTCTTTGTGCGGGTACCTCACACTTAGTTCCAACTATTTAGTTTGTTGTAGTATCCTTCCAATAGCTTTACTTTCCATGTTACAAGAAAATCAAAAATCGACACTACAAAAATAATACAATTAAAAAAATAAAAATAAAATAAAATAAAATAAAGCAGTAAATGTCACGACCCAAAATTCACTATGGGTCATGAAGGCGCCTAATGCCGCCGTCAGGCAAGTCAACGACCAATTTAATTACCCGTATTATTATTTTAGAAATCAAAAATTTTCCTTAATTAGACAGTATAAAATAGAATTTACGGAGTAAATGAAAGTATCTGCACAAAGTATAATAATAAATAACCTAAACGGATCCCCAAAACCCGGTGTCACAAGTGCATGAGCATCAACTAAGAAATATGATAAAATACAACATCTGTCTGGAATACAAATTAGATAGGAGAATGTAAATAACTTTGATGGAGACTCTGTATGCTGCAGATTCATAACATGGAATGCATCTCACCGTAAGTCCCTGCAATAGCCGTGCCTCTGCGCCCAAAAGACCATTAGACATATATGTACCTGCACAAAATATGCAGCAAGTGTAGCATGAGTACGTAAATCAACGCGTACCCAGTAAGTATCAAGTCTAACCTCAAATAAGTAGTGAAAAGGGGTCGACATCGACACTTACTAAAGGTCCAATAAAGCAATATAATAAAAGTGTGAGCAGATATGAAGTACACAACAATAGTAGGGTAAATCTGCAAGGTTTATAATCTTCCCATTATTTCTTTTAAAGCTTAAATTTATCGATCTTGTATTCTACATTAATATCTCAGAAAACTGCCAAGTGTCAAAACCAAATAATTAAGAAATACCATAAAATGTCGGGCTTACGTGGAAGGTTTATCTTGTGAATATTCGAACTACTAGCGGTAACGCACAATTCTACCGAGGTCGTTCGACCTGATCCGGAATAACGTGTACATTGCTGAAGGACGTGCAGCACGATCCATAAATGCATCTATACTACTGAGGCATTCGGCCCGCTCTACAAGAAAGGAGGACACTTTAAGAACCTTCGGAATGAGAAACTATCACTAGGTTAATACGTAAGTGTCCTGAAATTTTCACCTTCAGGACCGTGATGGCGCCTAACGTTTCACTTGCTAGGCAAGTCAACGTTAAAATAATCTAACCATTGGTTTTTTAAACAAATCAAATTAAACGAAAGTCGATTACTAGAATAAAGTGCGGAAGACCATAACAACATAATCATCCAAATACATCTCCGAATCTAGTGTCACAAGTGCACGAGCTACTAGAACA
Organism: Nicotiana otophora; assembly: GCA_000715115.1. Lineage (NCBI taxonomy): Eukaryota > Viridiplantae > Streptophyta > Magnoliopsida > Solanales > Solanaceae > Nicotiana > Nicotiana otophora. Next base: position 42,888 of record AWOL01S0043379.1, read on the forward strand.
ATACAAATAAAGGTCTGAATAAAATTCAAGTTGTTTGAAAGATAATTCACAGCTAAGATAAGATAGAAGGGGACTTCAGAACTGCGTACGCTGTGCAGTTATACTTCAAGTCTCCTCTGGGAAGCTAAATCCGAGAAAGTCTATGGTATGCTGTTGGGACCAACTTCAAAATCTGCACAAGAAGTGCAGAGTGTAGTATGAGTACAATCGACCCCATGTACTTTGTAAGTGTCGAGCCTAACTTCGACGAAGTAGTAACGAGGCTATGACAGGACACATACGTAAACAACCTCTACAAGTATATACAAATACGAAGCAACAATAATACAATAAATAACACTTTCTAAATTGGGAGGGAACATGCGAAGGGGGGTGATATAATTATTTCAGCAGGAGAAGTATCACTTAGCAGCAATTAATTCCTCAACAATAAAATGAGCAACTGATAACATGAAAATGGCACAGTACCACCTTTCGTGCTTTTACTCTCATTCCTCCCATAATTTGATAAATAAATAATAATAATTGGCACGGCATCATACTTTGTGCTTTTACACTTACTAAAAATGGCACGGCATCACCCTTCGTGCTTTTACACTCAAAACGACATGTCATCACTCTTCGTGCTTTTACACTTTTTCTCACCATGACAAGGATTATATAAATAATATTAATGGCACGGCATCACCCTTCGTGCTTTTACACTCTTTCTCACCATATTCAACAATAATTAAATCAATAAAAAATTCATGAATAATGATCAAATAATCAATAATAATTACGCAGGAATATCTTAAGTAAATAAGCAATTTTTCAAAATGAAATAAATTACTCAAGCATGCTTTGACTCAATCACTACCCATAAGTACTCGTCACTTTATATATACGTTGTACCCGTACATTAAATCACGTAGCAAATAGATAATAAATCCTACTCCCTCAAGTCAAGGTTAACCACGACACTTACCTCGATTTGCAGCCAAATTCAAGATTCCAATAAACCTTTGCCTCACAAATTCGTGTCCGAAATCCTCAAATCTAGTCATAAACAATTCAATATACTCAATACAAAATCGTAAGAATTGATTCCATATGAATTTACTAATTTTCCGGAATATAATCCGAAATTTATTTTAAAAATCAATAGTGGGACCCACATCTTGAATCCCAGAAAAACTCACAAAAACCGAACACCCGTTCCGATACGAGTTCAACCATACAAAAATTATCGAATTCTGACATCGGATTGGCTTTCAAATCTTCATTTTACATTTTTGGAAACTTTTATATTCCGAAATAAACGATGAATATTGACATGGATTTATGAAATGTAATCACTTTCGGATATAGAATACTTACCCAAGTCGAAATCGTGAAAAATCCCTTTGGAATCGCCTAAATCCGAGACTCAAAACTCAAAAATGAGTAAAAATGGTTAACTCCCGTTTTTAAGCACTCTGTCCAGCAGTTTTCGCATTTGCGGACTTATTTTCGCACCTGCGGACTCGCATTTATGGAACATGGCAGCCTGTCTGGTTGCCGCATCTCCGCCCAATAATGTCGCACCTGCGACATCGTAGAAGCACACCAGGGACCGCAGAAGTGGTCTACCTCGCAGAAGCGGTTCAACAATCGTGGAAGCGGTTGCGCACCTGCGTAAATTTCTCCGCAGAAGCGGAGCTCAGTAGGGATGTCCAATGTCGCAGAAGCAACTAGAATTCCGAAGGAGCGACCACGCACCTGCGCACAGAATGGCGCAGGTGCGATACACCAGAACCAACACTGGGCAGCAGGTTCCAATTGCTCCGTGGCTCGTCCGAAACTCATCCGAGTCACTCGGACCTCGTCCGAATATTCCAACAAGACCAAAAACATAATACGGACTTACTCGGGGTCTTAAATCAGATCAATCAACATCGAAATTACAATTCATACTTCGATTTGGACTTCAAACTCGTACCGAAATATATTAATGAATCCGGAATGACTTCAAACTTGGCACACAAGTCATAAATGCCATAATGGAGCTATTTCAATTTTCGAAATCTCAATCCGAGTCTGATATCAATAAAGTCAAATCTATGGTCAAACTTTGGAAACCTTAAGCTTTCAAACTTCAAAATTTCAACAAATGGTGATAACTCAAGTTAGGGACTTCCGAATTTGATTCCGGTCATACGTCCAAGTCTCAAATTACGATATAGTCCCACCCTGACTTTCAGAATATCGATCCGAGTCCGTTTGCTAAAAATGTTGACCGAAGTCAAGTTAGTTGAGTTTTAAAGCTCTATTTCATATTTTAATCCATTTTTCACATAAAAATATTCTGGAAAATTACACGGACTGCGCACGCAAGTCGATAAATGATAAATAGTATTTTTCAAGGTCTTAGAATATAGAATTAATTATTAAATTTAACGATGACATATCAGGTCATCACATTCTCCACCTCTAAAATAAACGTTCGTCCTCGAACGGAATTAGAAAAGTACCTGAGCTGGTGAAAAGATGTGGATATTTACTCCGCATGTCCAACTCAAACTTCCAGGTAGCTGTCTCAATTGATTGACCTCTCCATTATACCCGAACTGAAGGATAACTCTTAGGACTCAACTATCGGACATGTCGGGCTATAATAACTACCGTCTCCTCCTCATAAGTCAAATCCTTGTCCAATTGGACTGAGCTGAAATCTAACACATGGGACAGATCACCCTAATATTTACGGAGCATAGATACATGTAACACCGGATGAATTGCTGATAAACTAGGCAGTAATGCAAGCCTCTAGGCTACTTCATCCACCCGTTCGAGAATTTCAAAGGGTCCAATATACCTAGGGCTTAACTTGCCCTTCTTTCTAAACCTCATTACACCTTTCATAGGTGAAACCCGGAGCAATAATCTTTCTCCAACCATGATGGCAACATCACGAACTTTACGATCAACATAACTCTTTTCCCTAGACTGAGTTATGCGAAGTCGATCATGAATAATCTTGATTTTATCCAAGGCATCCTGTACCAAATCTGTACCCAACAACCGAGCCTCTCCCGGTTCAAACCATCCAATTGGCAAATGACACGGTCTTCCGTATAATATCTCATATGGAGCCATATAAATGATCGACTGGTAGCTATTATTATAGGCAAATTTTGCAAGTGGCAAGAACTGATCCCAAGAACCTCCAAAGTCTATAACACAAGCGCGAAGCATATCTTTCAATATCTGAATAGTGCGCTTGGACTGTCCGTCTGTGTGTGGATGAAATTTTGTACTCAACTCAACACGTGTACCTAACTCACACTATGCAGCCCTCCAGAAGTGCAAAGTTAACTGCGTACCTCGATCAGAAACTATAGACACGGGCACACCGTGAAGACGTACAATCTCGCGGATGTAAATCTCTGCTAACCGCTCTAAAGAATAGGTAACAACTACTGGAATGAAATGTGCTGACTTGGTCAACCTGTCCACAATGACCCATACTGCGTCGAATTTTCTATGAGTCCATGGGAGCCTAATAACAAAATCCATAGTGATACGCTCCCACTTCCACTCAGGAATTTCTAACTTCTGAATCAAACCACTAGGTCTCTGATGCTCGTACTTGACTTGCTGACAATTTAAACACCGAGCTACATATGCAACTATATCCTTCTTCATTTTCCTCCACCAATAATGTTGTCGCTAATCTTGATACATTTTGGCGGCACCCGGATGAATAAAATACCGGGAACTGTGGGCCTCCTCCAGAATTAATTCACGAAGCCCATCTACATTAGGCACACAAATACGACCATGCATCCGCAGAACTCCATCTTCCCCCACAGAAACTTGTTTGGCACCGCCATGTCGTACCGTGTCCTTAATGACAAGCAAATGAGGATCATCATATTGCCGCTCTCTGATACGCTCATATAAAGAAGACCGAGCAACTGTGCAAGTTAGAACCTGACTGGGTTCTGAAATATCTAACCTCACAAACTGATTAGCCAAAGTATGAACATCTGTAGCTAATGGTCTCTGACCAACCGGAATATACGCAAGGCTGCCCATACTCACAGCCTTTCTACTCAAAGCATCGGCCACCACATTAGCCTTTTCGGGGTGGTACAAAATGGTGATATCATAGTCTTTCAACAGCTCCAACCATCTTCTCTACCTCAAATTGAGATCTTTTTGTTTGAACAAATATTGTAGGCTACGATGATCAGTAAATACCTCACACAAGACACCGTAAAGGTAATGCTTCCAAATCTTCAGCGCATGAACAATGGCTGCCAAGTCTAAGTCATGAACATGATAATTCTTCTCATGAACTTTCAAGTGCCGCGACGCATATGCAATCACCCTGCCAGCTTGCATTAATACTGCACCAAGCCCAATGCGAGATGCATCATAATATACCATATAAGATCCTGAACTTGTGGGCAATACCAACACTAGCGCCGTAGTCAAAGCAGTCTTGAGCTTTTGAAAGCTCAACTCACACTCGTCTGACCATCTGAATGGGGCACCCTTCTGGGTCACTTTGGTCAATGGAGATGCTATAGATGAAAAACCCTCCACAAATCTGCGATAATAACATGTCAAACCCAGGAAATTCCAGATCTCTATAGCTGAAGTAGGTCTAGGCCAATTCGGAACTGCCTCAATCTTCTTAGGATCCACTTTTATGCCTTCTGCTGATACAACATGACCCAAAAAGGCAACTAAGTCTAAGCAGAATTCACATTTTTAGAACTTGGTATATAACTAATTATTTTTCAAAGTCTGAAGCACAATTCGAAGATGTTGCTCATGCTCCTCTTGACTGCTAGAGTAAATCAAGATATCATCAATGAATACCACTACAAACGAATCCAAATAGGGCTTGAATAGCCGGTTCATCAAATCCATAAATGTTGTTGGGGCATTTGTTAACCCAAATGACATCACTAGGAATTCGTAATGCCCATACCGAGTCCGAAAAGCTATCTTAGGAACATCGGATGCCCTAATCTTCAACTGATGATAACCAGACCTCAAATCGATCTTTGAAAACACCTTGGCACCTTGAAGCTGATCGAATAATTCCTTAATTCTCGGTAACAGATACTTATTCTTAATAGTAGCCTTGTTCAACTATCGATAATCTATACACATCCGCATTGAACCATCTTTCTTCTTTACAAATAATACTGTGCACCCTAGGGCGAGACGCTAGGTATAATGAATCCCTGATCAAGCAAGTCTTGTAACTGCTCTTTCAATTCCTTTAGTTCCGGAGGGTCCATACGTTATGGTGAAATAGAAATGGGCTGGGTGCCCAGAGCCAAATCAATACAGAAGTCAATATCTCTGTCGGGTGGCATCCCCGACAAATCTGCAGGAAATACATTTGGAAATTCACAGACAACTGGGACTAAATTCATAGAAAGATCATCCGCACTAGAATCACGAATATGAGCCAAATAAGCTAGACATTCCTTCTCGACCATATGTTGAGCCTTCACATAAGAGATAACTATGCTGGTAGAATGGCCAGGAATCCCTTTCCACTCTAAGTGAGGAAACCCAGGCATAGCCAAGATCACCGTTTTGGAATGACAATCCAATATAGCATGATAAAGTGACAACCAATCCATACCCAATATGACATCGAAATCTACCATATCAAAGAAGTAGAAGATACACGCTAGTCTCAAGACTACCAATAGTAACCACACACGAACAATAGACCTGATCTACTACAGTAGAATATCCCACCGGGGTAGACACACACATATGAGCACTCAAAGAATGACGAGGCATAACTAGATATGAAGCAAAACAAGATGACATATAGGAATAAGTAGATCCTGGATCAAATAGAATTGAAGCATCTCTATCGCAAACTGGAACAATACCTGTGATCACTACATCGGATGACTCGGCCTCAGGCCGCCTAGCTAGAAAAGCATAAAATCGGGGTTGGGCCCTACCACTCTGAACCGCGTCCCTAGGACGGCTTCTAACTGGCTGGCCTCCACCTCTAATGGTCTGACCTCCACCTCTAGCTGCCAGACCCCTACCTCTAGATGGTTGGGTGGGCGGTGAAGCAACCGGTGCAGGAACCATGGCACGAGAACCCTACTGTTATGAGCTGCCCGGTGCCCGAGGGCAAAATCTAGCAATGTGCCTCAGATCACCACAAGTATAACAGGACCTCGGCTGCTGTGACTGCTGACCTTGAAATTGTCTCTGTCGACCTGCGTAACTACCTTGAAAACTCTATATCAGAGGTGCATTAATAGGAGCTGGTGGTGCACTGTAGGATGCCTGGAGTGCTGAATGAAACGGCCTGGGAGGATTACCCCTACCGAAATTACCCCTGCCTCCAGCCAAGGCACCACTAAACCCACCGAACTGATAAGGCCTCTTATCAGACCCTTGCTCTTTCTCCTGTGCAAGAACCATCTCGATCCTCCTAGCAACATTAGCAGCCGCCTGAAAGGCAATCTCACTTCCGGTCTCCTTGGCCATTTGAAGCTTTATGGGGTGAGTGAGTCCCTCAATAAACCTCCTCACTCTCTCTACCTCAGTATGTAGTAAAAGGAGAGCATGACGGGCTAGATCCACAAAACGGGTCTCGTACTGAGTAACAGTCATACTGCCTTACTGGAGGCGCTCAAATTGCCTACGGTAATCCTCTCTCAATGTGATAGGGAGGAACTTCTCTAGAAATAGTCGTGGGAACTACTCCCAAGTCAATGCACGCGACCCAACTGGTCTGGTCAACGTATAATCTCTCCACCACCTCTTGGTGGAACCCATCATCTGAAATACAACAAAATCTCCCCCATTGGTCTTAACTATACCTATATTCCGCAATACCTCATGGCGACAGTCAAGATAATCATGTGGGTCCTCAGAAGGTGCACCACTAAAGTGAACTGGAAAGAGCTTAGTAAACTTGTCCAACCTCAATAAGGCCCCAGAAGACATAGCGGGCCTATCACCGGCCTGTGCAGCAATAACTGGCTGAACTAACCCAACTGGCGGGACTGCTGGAGCCTGATTCTGGGGAGCTATCTGCTCCGGAGCGGGAGTAGTGGGAGTTTGTGCTCCTCCCCCAGCCTGTGAGACGGTTGGTGCTACTGGTGTCACACCTCCTTTTTCCCGAGGGGATAGGGAGTCCTTTCAGTTAAAGTAATATTAATCGAAATAGGATTATTTGTTTGATTTAGAGTCGCCACGTGGAATAATTTACGGTGTCCCAAGTCACCGATTTATTGTAAATCCCAAATCAAGGAAATTTGACTCTGTTTTAAAGTCTGCGATCACAGAAGACCAGGATAGGAATTCTGTTAACCTGGGAGAAGGTGTGAGGCACTCTCGAGTTCTGTGGTTTTAGCACGGTCGCTCAACTTTATTACATGTTTAGAACCTATTGTGCATTTTTAACTTTCTAACCGCTTTTAGTTAAATATTGCTTTAAGGATTTATAGAATTATTTCTTGAACAAGTTACGATGTCGTACACTTGTCGTTTTGGTACACATTGCAAACTGCATCACGTGAAACACACCCGCAATTTACAACATGTTTATGTTTTATTATTGTTATAAGTTGTGGTCGGGTCACATGAAATGCATACCCAAATTGAGGTTTACGTATCATGACTATGCCACGGAAACCGTACTCATAGTCACGATAATTTATTTAAACGCGCCTAAAGCAAACTATGCATATTCATGGTTTGATTATCCTAAAGTTCGAGATTGCATGTGAGGTTCAAACGTTATGGAGATACACTGTGTGAGCCAGACCATTCATTTCTAAGTATTCTGAACTATTCAACATGACATTTAATTTCCAGAAGAAAACAATATAAAGAATTATAAACCAATATGTTATCAACTATATTTAATTCATGAGATAATCGCCAGCCAGCCAGGAAAATGATTGAACTTGATTAAAATTTACAGCACAAGTACATTCTTTTGCATCACTAGTATACTAGCACTACGGCTACACCAGCTTTGAACAAATACACGATCGGGCCAAATTATTGGGTTTCATACCCCAGGCCCAACGGCCTGAGGTCCAAACTAGTTCAAATGACTCCCAGCTGGGCCAAGTTACAAGTCTGGCCCATTTATGAAATCCTTGTTAAGACAAAATCTAAAGAAGAACATCATGCGTTCAAATTTTGAAATCACGTGTAAAGCTAAATTGGAGATTAAATTTACAAAGATAGCCTACTCCATAGCTATTAATTACAGTAGTTGAATTCATGAATTAGTACAAAACCATTTCAAGCTAAGCTTATACAAATCATTCATCAACAAGTAATCCTCAAACTTAATATTACAGAAAACTTAACTATTGTTATCAATGGCACTTGGCTTATGAAGCCCTTTATTATACAAAATAATGCCTAATATGATTCTGGGCTCTACATCTGAGAACTTCTGCTTCCAGCTACTTCCCAAATTTACAAAGATATAACCATTGGGCTATCCTTCATAAACTGTTTGGCCAATCTAGTAATTCAACAAATGATCCCCATGTTTAGGTTCGATTAGGCTATTACTGGCAGTCTCATCCAAACAAAGTTATTGTTTTGAGAATGTATATTAACATCAGTAGGAAGAAAAGAAAAAAGCAATACAAAAGGTCAATCCAAACAAAACAACTTAAACAACATTTATAACTAAGCAATAATCTTTAGCTTTAAAGCTGAACCTCAAGCACAGCTAGTCAACAACAGTAGAAAACCAGAGAAAACAACCTCAAATCTTGGAATTTTCAGTATTCTCTAGAAGAAAGCAGTCTCAGAAAATGAAAAAGGATCCAATTTCAGAGAATTCTTTCTAAAATTTGTCTATTCTTGATTGTATTTGAGAAGAATGAAGTTGAGTATTAACGTCTGTGTGTGAGGGAGTGTGAGGCCCTTTATATATAGTGTAAAAATCAGTCATGTGCTCCAAAGAAATCAGGGAATAATTTCAGCAAGCAGTCCCTAAAATTCAGGAAAAGAGCATCTTTTAAAACTGAATTTGGAGAGCTGTTGGGACAACTGTCTTATCCAGATATTTCCTATATGTTTTAGCCCTTTTATCTTCTGGTTTTAACCCTTTTTTATCCAAACTTTTGACCTAAACTCTGATTTTTAATACGCTTTACTCCCTTCTAGAGATTTCCCCAAACAAACGAATCAGATTCCTAATTTTTCAAATCCCTTTGACCCCCTTTAGCTTTCGTTAATTACAAACAACTACTCTAGAAGAGCAAACAAGTTCAAACAATAGGCTCAACTATCTATTTCCAATCCCTAACGTCCCTTTTAAAGTTCTGGATAATGATAAACAATCCATTGTTAAAACAAAAGCAATAATGCAAAACCAAACCAATTAGCTACTAACTTGTTTTAACACCTAATTACTTTAAAATTGATTAAACTAAAAAACTTATGCAATTAAAACTAATTAACATGTAATTAACTAGATATTCCTATCAATCAAACAAAATAATCAAAAATTAACCTAACTGATAATTAGAAAAAAGAAGCAAAGGAACAAGAGAGGAGGGATATACTAATTTTGGGCCAGAAGAGGAGTCGATAATTGAGGCGAATCAATGAACGATTGCGATGAAACTTGGCCGGTCAGTGGTGAGTTGGCCAGAATCCGATGAGCTTCGCAATGAACCAAACTAGTGTGAATTGATTTCTCATGTCAAGAGCAATCAACTCATGTAACTTTGAGCCAGAACGTACTTGAAATTTCGAAAAACAATATATTTAGGTTTTCTAATTTTCTGAGATTTGAAATTAGCAGGATTTGGGGAGGTTTTAAAATAATTGATTGTGGATTTGTGTTGAGCATGAAGAGAGGAGTGTAGTGTGTGATTTTGGGAGAGTTTGGGGTGGCGCCGCCGCCGTAGGCGATTTCCGGTGGGCGGCGGACGGTGGTGAGAGAGGGCGGCTAGGGTTTCTTTAAAAGATGAGAGGAGGAAAGTCTTTGAGGTGAAATAAGAGATGATTTGGGGGTCTGGTTCGGACATTTTTAAGGGGAGGGGTGGTTAGTTTATTGGCCGTTGGATCAACAACTGAGATCCTTTTGGGGGGAAAACGGTACCGTTTTGGTTAAAAGGGGGAGATGGATCGGGTATAGGGTTTTGGGGCTTAGGCAGCATGGATTTGAGGGGTGTTTGGGCCACTGAAAGCTTTTTGGCCCAGTTTCAAACAAAGCCAAACATTTTCCTTAATCCCTTTCCTTTGTTTCTTTATTTCTTGATTGTAAAAATCCTATTAATTAAAAACCTAAAACCAACTCCTAAATCAAATCTAATCTATAACATTAACTTTATTATCTATTTCTAACTTTAGAAAAATTAAATATCTTGAAACTAAAGAAAGGAAAATATTAATTTAAAATTTAAAAACTAAATATTGAAAATGATCATTTTTGTGATTTTTGTTTAACAATGCAATTAATAACCAACTTAAATAGTAAAAATGCAAATAAAAACCTAAAATGCAATGCATGAAAGTTTTGACACATTTGTAATATTTTCTTGTGATTTAAATATATTAAATATGCTACTAAATGCAAATAACAATTGACAAGGAATTCCTAAAAATTTTAAAAAGTTAAAAACAATTAAGAAAAATCTTTTTGTAAATTTTGTAGGAGTATTTTAGTCAGGCAAAAATCACGTGCTCACAACTGAAAATATACCATTCTAGACTACACCCTCCATAAGGTTCACCAAACGGACTAGAGTGTCCTGAAGTACTGGAGTAGCTATGAACCCTTTCGGGGCATGAACAGGTCCAATGGGTACAGTATGAACTAGAACCTCCTCTTGAAGATCCACCTAAGGTTCTACAACAGGTGCTGCAGCTCGGGATCTAGACTGAGCTTTACCTCTGTCTCGGCCTCTAGCGCGACCTCGACCTCGACCTCTACCCCTGATCATAGTTACCACCGGGGGCTCTGGTCCCTGTCCGTCGGTAGATGAATTACGTGCTCTCACCATCTGTGAGAGAATAAGAATAGAATGGTTCAATCATCGATGATAGAATAAAATCGCACGACAGAATAAGAATGAAGTGATATTGTTCCTAAACTTCATAGCCTCTGAGAGAGAAGTACAGGCGTCTTCATACCGATCCTTCAGACTCTACTAAGCTTGCTCGTGACTCATGAGACCTATGTCTGATACCAACTTGTCACGACCTAAAATTCCCACCTTCAGGACCGTGATGGCGCCTAACATTTCACTTGCTAGGCAAGCCAACGTTAAAATAATCTAACCATTCTTTTTTGTAAACAAATCAAATTAAACAAAAGTCGATTACTGAAATAAAGTGTGGAAGACCATAACAACCTAATCATCCAAATACATCCCCGAATCTGGAGTCACAAGTGCACGAGCTACTAGAACAATATAAATAAAGGTCTAGATAAAATTCAAGTTGTTTGAAAGATAATTCACAGTTAAGATAAGTTAGAAGGGGACTTCTGCATTGCGGACGCTGTGCAGTTATACCTCAAGTCTTCTCTGGGTAGCTGAATCCGAGCAAGTCTTTGGTACGCTGCTGGGACCAACTCCAAAATCTGCACAAGAAGTGCAGAGTGTAGTATGAGTACAATCGACCCCAGGGTACTTCGTAAGTTTCGAGCCTAACCTCGACGAAGTAGTGACGAGGCTATGACAGGACAAGTACGTAAACAACCTGTACAAGTATATACAAATACGAAGCAACAATAATATAATAAATAACACTTTATAAATTGGGAGGAAACATGCGAATGTGGATGATATAATTATTTCAGCAGGAGAAGTATCACTTAGAAGCCAATTAATTCCTCAATAATAAAATAAGCAACTGATAAGATGAAAATGGCACGACACCACCCTTCGTGCTTTTACTATCATTCCTCCCACAATTTGATAAATAAATAATAATAATTGGCACGACATCACCCTTCGTGCTTTTACACTCTATGAAAATGGCACAGCATCACCATTCGTGATTTTACACTCAAAATGACACGGCTTCACTCTTCGTGCTTTTACACTTTTTCTCACCATGACAAGGATTATATAAATAATATAAATGGCACGACATCACCCTTCGTACTTTTACACTCTTTCTCACCATATTCAACAATAATTAAATCAATAAAACTTTCATGAATAATGATCAAATAATCAATAATATTACGCACAAATATCTTAAGTAAATAAGCAATTTTTCAAAATGAAATAAATTACTCCAGCATGCTTTGACTCAATCACTACCCATAAGTACACGTCACTTTATATATACGTTGTACCCGTACATTAAATCACGTAGCAAATAGATAATAAATCCTACTCCCTCAAGTCAAGGTTAACCACGACACTTACCTCGATTTGCAGCCAAATTCAAGATTCCAATAAACCTTTGCCTCACAAATTCGTGTCCGAAATCCTCAAATCTAGTCATAAACAATTCAATATACTCAATACAAAATCGTAAGAATTGATTCCATATGAATTTACTAATTTTCCGGAATATAATCCGAAATTTATTTTAAAAATCAATAGTGGGACCCACATCTTGAATCCCAGAAAAACTCACAAAAACCGAACACCCGTTCCGATACGAGTTCAACCATACAAAAATTATCGAATTCTGACATCGGATTGGCTTTCAAATCTTCATTTTACATTTTTGGAAACTTTTATAAAAATCTCAATTTCTTCCATCTAAATCCGAAATAAACGATGAATATTGACATGGATTAATGAAATGGAACCACTTTCGGATATAGAATACTTACCCAAGTCAAAATTGTGAAAAATCCCATTGGAATCGCCTAAATCCGAGACTCAAAACTCAAAAATGAGTAAAAATGGTTAACTCCCGTTTTCAAGCACTTTGTCTAGCAGTTTTCGCATTTGCGGACTTATTTTCGCACCTGCGGAGTCGCATTTTTGAGACAAAGCTCGCATTTGCGGAATAGGGCAGTCTGTTTGGTGGCCGCATCTGTGCCCAGTAATGTCGCACCTGCGACATCGCATAAGTGCACCAGGGACCGCAGAAACGGCTCGCCCACCGTGGAAGCGGTTGCCCACCTGAGCAAATTTCTCCACAGAAGGGGAGCTCGGTAGGGCTGTCCAATATCGTAGAAGAGACTGGAATTCCGCAGGAGCGACCACGCACCTCCGCACAGAATATCGCAGGTGCGACGCTCCAGAACCAACACTGGGTAGCAAATTCCAATTGCTCCGTGGCTCGTCCGAAACTCATCCGAGCCTCGGGACCTCGTCCGAATATTCCAATAAGTCCAAAAACATAATACGGACTTACTCGGGTTCTCAAATCACATCAATCAACATCGCAATTACAATTCATACATTGATTCAGACTTATGAGTTTTAAACTTTTTAATTTACAAAACACGTGCCGAAACATAATAAATAAATCCGGAATGACTTCAAATTTGGCACACAAGTCATAAATGGCATAACAAAGCTATTCCAATTTTCAGAATCTCAATCCTAGTCCAATATCAATAAAGTCAAATTCATGGTCGAACTTTGGAAACCTTATGCTTTCAAATTTCAATGTTTCAACAAATGACTCAAGTTAGAAATTTTCGAATTTGATTACGGTCATACGTCCAAGTCCCAAATCACGATACGGACCCATCGGGACCGTCAGAACACCGATCCGGGTCCGTTTGCTTAAAATATTGACCGAAGTTAACTCAGTTGAGTTTTAAAGCTCTATTTCACATTTTAATCCATTTTTCATATAAAATTATTCTGGAAAATTATACTGCACACGCAAGTCGAGGAATAATAATTAGTTATTTTTCGAGGTCTTAGAACACAAAATTAAGTATTAAATGTAATGATGACATATAGGGTCATCACAGTAAGGAGGTACAATTTCTATTAACGGTCGGTTAACTCGCATAAAAATTCAAGTACGTGAAATTTCGGTCTTTTACTAATTCCTCTAACAAATTTCCAGTATGATTCAGGTACTTCAGTTAACAAAGGATGGAAACATTACAAGTAATTCATGATTTAAGTTCTAAACTATCTGGAAATAAGCATGACTAGTAGCTACTCACGGACTCTCGTCACCTCGTACGTACGTAACCCCCACAATTAGCAGCAGATATTAATTTAAATCACCTATGGGGTAAATTCCCTCTTACAAGGTTAGACAAGAGACTTACCTCGCTCTGAAGTTCTATAGCTGGCTCCAACGTCACTCTAGCACCTCAAACCGATGCTTGTCGATCCAAAGCTATGCAAATAATGTGCAAATAAATCAATATGTGTTTTAATACCCATAACTAATCAATTTAAATAATTTCCAACTCCGCTCGAAAAGTTGGCAGTGGAGCCTACGTCTCGGAACCCGACAAAACTCATAAAACCCGACAACCCATCCAATTACGAGTTCAACCATACTAATTTCACTCAAATCCAACTCTGAAATGAAGATTAATTCACTCCACACAACCCTTCGATTTCTCTTGAAGATTCGATAATCATACACCAAAAATGAAGATTAATTCATGAAATATAATTACAAGGGAGTCAAGAACACTTGACCCAATTTGTGTGGTGAAATTCCTCTCAAAACTCGCCCAATTCGAGCTCCATAATCTGAAAATGGATGAATTTATCGAACCCTCGAACTTAAAGGGTTCTGCCAAGTCATTTCCGCTTCTGCGGACACAAGAGCCGCTTCTGCCGAAGACCACTGTTTGAATACCCTCGCACCTGCGAAAATTCTTCCGCTCCTGCGCAACCACAGGTGCGACACACCCTAGCGCATTTGCGCACAATCCCGCACATGCAGCCCTTACTTCTCTTTTGTGCACACGCAAGTGCGCTGCCCTCTTCCGCTTATGAGAATTCACACCCAGGATGCCCTAGACGCTTCTACGGACCTCACCTCGCTTCTGTGACCAAACCTCCGCAAAAGCGGTCATACCAGTTGCTGCCCAGCTTCAGAATTTCCCAAGTCCAATAATAAATCCGTTAACCATCTGGAATCCACCCGAGGCCCTCTAGACCTTAACCAAATATACCAACACATCCCAAAATACGATAAGAACTTAGTAGAGCCTCCAAATCACATCAAACAACACTAAAACCCCGAATCGCACTCTAATTCAAGCTTAATAAACTTTAGAACTTCAAACTTCTACATTCCATGCTAAAACCTATCAAATCAAGTCCAATTGACTTCAAATTTTGCACACAAGTCATAATTGATATTAGGGACGTACTCCAACTCCTGGAATCAAAATTTGACTCCAATATCAAAAAGTCCACTCCCGGTCAAACTCTCAAAATCATCTAATATCCAGACATGCTCATAAGACCAAAATTACCACACGAAACTATTTCCATGCTCGGAATCCCAAACGGACATCGATAACATCAAAATCTACTTCAACCCAAGCTTAGGAAATTATTAAACCTTCAAAATGCCAACCTTCCGTAATAAGCGCCGAAATACTCCCGGGCTACCCGACACTCGACCCGAACATACGCCTAAGTCCAAAATCATCATACGAACCTATTGGAACCTTTAAATCCTGATTCAGAGATCATTTATAAAAATTCCAAACCTTAGTAAATTTTCCAACTTAAAGCTTCCGAATTTAGAATTGTTCTTTCCAAATCGACTCCGAACTTCCCGAAATTCGATTCCGACCACACGCACAAGTCATAATACCTAGAGTGAAGTTACTTAAGGCCTCAAACCGCCAAATGACGCGCTAGAGCTCAAAACAACCGGCCGGGTCATTACATTCTCCCCCACTTAAACATATGTTAGTCCTCGAACGTGCTAAGGACTGCTCCGGAGTTGTCTTAAATCACTGTTTATCACCTCGTGCACCTGTCTGTGCTTCCACAACCCAGCCGAGGATGTTAGCTCGAGCCAAACCGAAGATCCTTCCTTTTATTTAGTCAATAAGCCTTAGAACCAAATTCCAACCTCCGAATTTCTCTACAAGGCCTGCTTCTAACATACGAACACCATATCAAACACCACACACTGTACCAAAACATGGTAGTATAGCCTTGTTGAATTCACACCATGCACTACATAATTCACATTAACATAATAATATTCTCTAACCACAGTAGCTGCAATTTCATAAATTCGGTTCCCATAACACACCTTGTGACACCTATGGGTCCTGTTCCAAGGCTTCAATTTAAACATAGTGACATAAAGAAGAAATGGTCTTGTAATAATAGTTTCACTACAATATTGTATACACTCCATAAGAAAGTGTCACCTATCGTGGCTAATGAACGGGAAGTAAAAATCAAAGGAGATATTTGAGATCATATGAGTTACAGGAAATTCCAATATTCGTAGGCAACAAGATAAGCCAAATATTCATGCAACAAGTGGCAGAACGACCAGGTAAAATAATTGCTTACATTTAAAGACAATTGAGAAGGCACGGCAGGAAGTCTTTGGTGCTAACAAGTTAAAGGAAGGTTTCGAGTAGTATGAATCAATATGTGTAGGTCGCACGCTAAAGTATCGTAGAGCGACAAGGTTTTAGGTAGATAGGAGTAAGGATAAGAAAAAGGTGAGTGAGAAAGTGACGAGAATAGGTAAGTCCTCGGGATTAAACCCATCAAAACAAGAGAGCTGATGGTTTCCATAAGTTATAGAAAGTTCGGTACAGTCTGAATGAACTTAGAGGAGTCTAAGAATATCAGCAATTAGAAGAGATGAAATGTTGCCCTGGTAGTAGAATAAGGGTTTAATGGTGATAGATAAAAAGATGAGATTTAGGCCTTTGATTGAGTAATAATTTTTAAAAAAGGGATTTCATGAATCGCACGGCCCCCCATAAGACAAATCACGTTGGGATGCTATGATATTGAAGTATAGTATCGTCCCTAGGTGGATGAGACAAATCACTTCAAATGTTCCCCGATGAGACGTAAGCCTTAGTGACAATGTATTATGTAAGAATTTCAAGTTATCAGTGGTAGATTATGGATCAACATTAAGGTGAATCAACAATGGATAGAGAAAAGTTACAATGTATGAGATGATATTAGGCCGTCATTCTTAAGATGAATAGTAATGAAGAAGAACTAATTGTGTAGCACACCTCAGTAATAATAAGTTGAAGTAAGTGTTATGGTACAGTATGACCTACCTAGAAGCACTAAAGCCATAAGGATAGATAACCAAGACTATGAAACAAAATATAGCTATAGTCGTACATTCGACAAAGTACCAAGCAAAGAACTTTAGTATACCTATAGATGTCCAGAGGGACAACTTGTCATAGTCCTGTATATGTTTACAAAGTGAGGCCTAGAGATTGGCTAAAAGCTGGAGGAAAAAGGAGAGAAGAATTACATAGGCACACATACAAGGACAAAGTCATACAGACTGCATGATAGAAGGTAGCAATAGTTATTAGATTGGAAGAATTCTGACCACGAGTCATGGCATGAGAAAGAGGCCTAAAGGGGGAAATGCCCTGGCCTTTGGATTTATTCACAAAATAGTTTCCTAGATGGCAAGGACAGTATTAAAGTATTCGCAAGAGATATAGGTTATGAGACTGATAAGCACATCAGTCAATATTCTAGGACGAATGTTCCAAAAGGGGTAATAATGTTACACCTCGTGTTTTTGTATGTAAAAGTACGTCGTAAGTGAATTGATGTAAGCTCGGAAATAAGATCCTATTTGAAAGTATATAAGGTGATTTAAGGATGTTACACTGCGTACTTCAGACGTCACTGTCATTAAAAGATTATCTAATGTAAGCTCAAAAAGGACGAAATCATTCTACAAGGATAAGAAAGGTTTATCGAAGTCTTAAGTTAAGATGAATATGAGACTTGTTAATCATGATTGAAATGAGTTTAAAGTCATAATATGACTATATATGATGTTTGGATATAAAATATAAAGTTTGGAAAAAATCTATTTTAAGTTGCGAAAAAACCGACTACGGATTTGCCTTATAATGAAGCATTTTGAGCAATATATTTCGTGAACTATATGAGGTGTTTTAGGACATATTATATACCAAATTGAAGGTCTTGGAATGTAGTTTCCAATGCTCTTAACCGTTTGTTCATACAATATGCATATAAAAAGTTATAAGTGTTGGAAGAAGGGCTAATACTAGGGTGCCAAGTAGCACCTTTTTGACTTTTCAAAGGTGGATATTTATATCCCTTATGTCGTCTCTTTTTTATTTTTCCAGAAACCACGAAGAATAAGACCCATAAACTTACCCTCAAGCTCTCCAAAAGGGTTTTCAAGAAGATTAACATCCAGTGTACGAAATCAAGAAGTGATAACATTAGATACAATACTTGACCCCGGAATGAAATGGGGCTCACCGAGTCTGCTGAGAAGAGGATGCAACACTATCTGTGATCAACATTGTCTGCTATGTAGCCACCTGCATCCATTTAAAGATGCAGCACCTCCGGCAAAAGGAACGTTAGTACCGTCGAATAGCACTAGTATGTAAAGCTAAACACCAACTCAATAGAATGAATAATAATACAAGAGGAGCAGTCAAGAATTAAATAAGGGCTTCAAATAATATTAAAACAACAAGTTAAGGATCATATACGTTTTCAAGTCAATTTTCATATTATTAGGTTGGGTGATCTTTAGTACCGATATTCCACAATTCACAATACCTCTGTATTCTTACACGGAGTCTGATCTCGGCCCGATCGACTAGGCCATTTCATTTGAGACATTACCACGATTTCATTATAATTTCCAGCACAATACCACTATGTGTGCGGCATGGCGTCCGATCACGGACCGATCGGCTAGGCCATCTCATTTGAGACATGAATCGCTTTCACAATTTCAACCACAATACCACCGTGTTCTTACACAGAGTCCGATCTCGGCCCGATCGGCTAGGCCATCTCATCTGAGACATTACCTTTTTCTGTCAATCATCTCACATCATACTTCTTTCACATCTTTTCAATTCATTGGCACTAATAGCCACAATTTTAATGTCATTCCTGGCACTTGGCCGTATCTCATAGTTAAAGTTCCTTTTTTCCACATTCAAATATCATTAACATTATCAACAACAATAAGGCTTCCTATTCAAGATACTAATTCACATATAATCGATTTAGGAATCTTAGGCACATAGAGGCTTTTTATATAATTTGGCATAACAACCTTTATTTCAATCTTGACATAAAGTCTTAACATTTCTAACACATATTTCACATTTTTGAACATATCCTCAAATAACAAGATAACATGATGAGGCCTTTAGAATAAATATTGAACTTACATTCTTCAACACAAACACATTAGAAATTGCCAATTCTATAATGATCAAGAGCTTACTCCAATTACATGAACACCGTGGGGTTCGATTCTAAGAAAATGGGGGTTTAGCCAACGTACCTCAATTGAGCTTCTTAAAACTCTAAGATGTTCCGGAATATTAGCAACTTCAATCTATTTAAGCAATATAACAAAATTGAACCAAAAATTAGGAAGATAAACATGGTTTTAGCTTATTTGAGCATATTATCAAAAACTAGGTGTGCATGCATGTTTTAAGGCCCATTTTGTGAAAGACTCCACCAACCCACACCCCATTCTTTTCTATTTTTAACTCACAGTCTTTCCACATACCATAGGAACACATGCATGCAAGGTAAGAACTCTCATCCCCATGAATTACCTTACTAATGGCCCATTCTACTTACATTGTGAAATAAGAGTTTGGATGATAGAATCTTACCTCTTAGGAAGAAGACCTAGGTGCCTCTCTTGATAATCTTCAAGGTTTTAAGTGTGAATTGAAGAGCAATTTGCTGAAGATCACTTCTCACTCTAGGACCCTCTCTCTCACTCTAAATATATCAGGAAATATGATCAAAATGGTCTATGGGATGTGTTTTAATGGAATAGGGTCGGGTTTAAAACTCCCAAAAATTGAAGCTCCAGAACAGGTTCAGCGGTCGCATATACGACCGCATAGTGGTTATGCGATCTGCAAAATGACCGCGAAAATGGGTGCCAGAGCTGGAAAGAAACTGACCTGGTCTGCAGTCATTATGCGGCCTGCAGACCTGTTCTGCGGTCGCATAATGCACCGCAGAACCTCCCTTCGAAAAATCCCAAGGCGGGATATGCGACAAGAATGCGGCCCGCGAAATAGTTATGTGGTCGCATAATAGCCGCAAAATTGGGCATCAAAAATGCCCTAGAAATCTGCCCCACTCTGCGACCAGTCTGTAGTCTGCAGAGTGGTTCTGCTTCCGCAGAATGGGCCGTGGAAACGCGTACTTCTTCCCAACATTTTCCTTCAACTCCCAGCGCTCTGTTCAATCCAAAAAGTCCGAACATTATAACCTCTACGCCTACTTTGGCATCATGGAAGCCGGGTTTTCAGGAAAGTTTTTACGGGGCCTTACATCCTCCCCCACTTAAGATCATTCGTCCTCGAATGGGGGTCAAGGCTCACTATTAGCATCTTATACAACTCAGTTTTTCCATACCCCACACCAGCAGCCCTAAATTTAACTAACTCCCTAAATTTCCAAAACTTTCGCTAAAGTTTCCTTTGTAACTAGGCCTATCCACCTGTCAGAGAGCCCCAGAAACACATCCTTAAAACATATTCATAAACCAATAACATAACATAACTCATAACAACACCTACCGTGGCCTCATGAAAAGGAATCGAAATCCGATCCCAATATCAAAAAGTCCACTCTCGGTCAAACTTCTCAAAATCATCCAAATTTTTAAATTTCGCCAATTGACGTCGAAATAACCTACAGACCTCAAAATCAACGTCCGTACATGCTACTAAGACCAAAATCACCATACAGAACTATTCCCACACGCGGAATCCCAAACTGATATCGATAACATCAAAATCTACTTCAACCCAAACTTAGGAAATTATTAAACCTTCAAAATGCCAACCTTCCGTAATATGCTCCGAAATACTCCCGGGCTACCCGACACTCGATCCGAACATATGCCCAAGTCCAAAATCATCACACGAACCTATTGGAACTTTCAAATCATGATTCAGAGGTCATTTATAAAAATTCCAAACCTTAGTAAATTTTCCAACTTAAAGCTTCCGAATTTAGAATTGTTATTTCCAAATCAAATCCGAACTTCCCGAAATTTGATTTCGACCACACGCACAAGTCATAATACCTGGAGTGAAGCTACTCAAGGCCTCAAACCGCCAAACGATGCGCTAGAGCTCAAAATGACTGGTCAGGTCGTTACATCCCCCCCCCCCCCCCCCACTTAAACATACGTTAGTCCTCAAACATGCTAAGGACTGCTCTGGAGTTGTCCTAAATCACTGTTTATCACCTTGTGCACCTGTCCGTGCTGCCATAACCCAGCCGAGCATGTTAGCTCGAGCCAGACCGAAGATCCTTCCTTTTATTTAGTCAATAAGCTTTAGAACCAAATTCCAACCTCCGAATTTCTCTGCAAGGCCTGCTTCTAACATACGAACACCATATCAATCACTGCATACTGTACCAAAACATGGTAGTATACCCTTGCTAAATTCACACCATGCATCATATAATTCACATGAACATAATAATATTCCCTGACCACAGTAGCTGCAATTTCACGAATCTGGTGCCCACAACATATCTCGTGACACCTATGGGTCTTGTTCCAACTCTCGCAATACTACCACGATGAAAGAGACGTGTAAAACTCATAAGCTCCTACCGAATCAACAATTCGTGGAGTCTTTCCTCCTGACAAGAACCATTACCTCATTCTGAACTGAATAACGGTATTTTCTCCTTAATGTACCATACATAAACCTAATCATACTAACTTTAGGCCTGATGACCTCGTCTCACCCAATACAAGTTCCTCTATTTTCTCCTTAATGTACCATACATAAACCTAATCATACTAACTTTAGGCCCGATGACCTCGTCTCACCCAATACAAGTTCCTCAGGCAATAACCCATCTCAACCACTGATCAAAATCTCATATGAAGTCATCAAGGTGCCAACAAGCCACAACACAAATATGATATATAAGGAAAAACGAACTCTGGAAATGAACTACCCAGTCCACGTAGCTAATACGATAACTGAAAAGATGTTATGAACCTTTTTTCAGAAAATAAGAAAAGAAATGCACAAGAATAGATACAGGGAAGGCGAATACAAATCTTGGGAAGGCGAATACTGCCACACGCTACGAAACTCAAGCACAACAAAGGTGCGTTAAGTGACCTGCATCTCAAGAGCTATCCTGCTCATATAACACTGCAAGCTACACGAGACCTCAACAAATGTGCGAATAATCAAGCCATATCACAACCCACGTGGCACAATATAGGCTACACGGAATAGCTGACGACGTAAATAACATCCAATGCCCGACGACTCCTTCGTAAGGAATGTTATGACGAATGAACACGTCCGACCTTACGTAGAGCACACATTCATATTAGACCCACCAACGGACTTCAAACCGATTCTGATCATACCATACTGGCTAATAACCTTTCAAGGATTCATAATGGCCCTATTCATGACACACACGAGAAACTGTCCCAATCCAGAGCAAACTCCCACATTAACGATGGTATCCAAAAATCTCCGCACTTAGTTTTAATCTTTAGCAATCAAGTTACTAATATATCACACTTATATAGATTTCCCCGTGGGGTAGGCTCCCACAACCTTCCTCTCAGGTAGAAAAGTTCGCACATCTATACCACCAATCATTAAAATTCCGTAAAACAAAGTAAGAATCCATAATTCAATACACAAGGCCTCTTACACAGTACCTCGTTCTCAGGTGACACTAAAGAAAAGGCCCGCTTACTCTAAAAACCTGCTCATCCAATCTCATGACATTTTAATCAACATCGAACTGCAACATTGACCTTCAATTTCCAGTTCCCATGTCGTTCACTGAACCTATCATGCTGTTACGCGATAATATACGTATTCACCATAACCCTTGAGCTACTAGTGGAATAAGTCCATCCATTGGCTAGAAACATTTCACTTAGCTCATTTCTGAATAACCAATGCAACACGCAACTGAATTCCCAAAACGCGGGAAAACACAAACCTCAAGCCGCGATCTAAACTGCCATGACTCTTCCGAAGCCCGTTTACACAACGATAAATTAAATACATCCCAAATCAATTAAGTTGTGGTGGTTGTCAAGCCCATGCATACAACCACAACTACATGTATAACTTCACGCTAAACGAACTGATCACTGCCACAATTATGCTGATTCAACCATTACTAACCGACCCAACTTTTTCAAATTCACTCTTGACTTGCCTTAGAAGGACTATCAGCTCCATTCAAAACATAACGAACTAAATCCGCACTCATACCGTGTGACCCGCATCACGAGACCACATCACCTCAATACGCATAACTCATCCCATACCTTTCTCATACGCACAATGGCATTTCCAACTGGTATACCTATTCCGCAAGACCTCCCACAAATCCTAAGCTATTTTCTCCTTTATTCCAATACTGCACCGCATACCTGATGATAACATAAAACACTCCAAGTCCATTCACAATCCCCTGCAGAAAACTTAATCCTTAACTATACAACGAACGGGAAATCCTTAGGTACTGAACTTAAATTCTTGAACTCACTGGACCATTGTTAAAAGTCACTCACTCTGACTCGGTCTCGAATATAACCAAACTGCATTGCTCTGTTAGCACATAAATACCCTCTCAAAGAAGAAATTGACTGAATTCTTTTCCTTGTACACTACACCGACAAGAAACATAAACTTTGAGTCTTCACAAATCATACACCCCAATCGCTAAGGCGAAGTATAATACCCATTCATCAAGTTCCTTGTTCGAATTACCCTGACATTTCCTTTTCCCTAGTCATAATTAATCCTCCAACGTATCGATAACCATAAACCCACAAGCAGACAACCACGATATCCAATCGTAACTGGTGGGGCTCCCCCACTTAGCTTTAAGCTATAATCACAAAATGTTGAGCCCACAATGATTCCTTATTCTCGATTACCTTGATCTTACACCGTTAACCCACCAAATTTCTCGAAGTGTTTTGTTAAATCTCTTCATGAACATTCTAAATCATCAGCCATAATCTCATATCCGACCTCTTTCCATGACGTTGTATACGTTTGTTCCTTCCCCATTAACATCAACTGAGAATTCAACAATATCATCCAAACTCAAGTCATATCACATTTGAAATGATCGTCAAATCTTCACACTCCTCTTCATCCCAAGCAAACTTCTTTCTGTCATATTCACTATTTCTCCATACGGTAACTATCATTCCAAGAAAATACGTATACCGAATCACTTTTCATCACGATTACCAACCCGTTCTACACTTTATGAAGGTACGTGGCTATGATTACCACAGAATCCATATGTTACTCTACCTCTCCCACTTCGGTCAAGCCATCTCCTTTAAGAAACTTCATGACTTCTGCTTCTCCTACTTGACCTGCTAGTAATTCCATCACCGCGAGGCACCTCCCACATGTCCTTCATCGTGCTTTGTTACCCAATTGTTGCATTGAATCAAAATTCATCTATGTAGCACCTAAGCTAACAAATTGCTACCATATCTAAATCTCTTCAAATATTATCTCTCTCGAGCCATCAACATTAGAAATACCAAATCGATTCTGAACCGATGTACACCACTATCTCTAACAACCGCCCCTCAGGCACCATTTCACAACACCTTGCCCCGATGGCAAAATCAAGAAGACCGTAGTACCGATGAACCTTAATACATTCAAACAAGGACAACGACAACACATCACAGATAAAACTTCCACCACACTCGAAAATACCAAATCTCGTTACTCCATCAACCCAACTTGAACATTCGTAGTCCGATTGCCTTTCCTTTGCTGGAATTAAATATTGAACCTCTGAATCATACACTGAGAAAGATCTCCTTTCAAGTCATTCACTGCATCGACACATAAACGAGCACCCTAACAGTACACCAACACCGTGCAATACCAATATATAAACATCATAACAATTTGTGCATAACCTCAAAACCATAGAAAATATCGATACTGAGCTGATACAACAGAACATCCTTCCACAAGGCGACGATAATAGCCTGCCCAAACACGCAGGGAAAAGCATCATGCACCACCTCTGTAGTACCACTACAACTCCTCGGTTCCCAATTGATACGAGCAACCAACATCGTATAAGAATGAGTAGAAAGGAAATAAAGGCACAAGCCTCAATGGAATCAAACCGCTCGATGAGGAAATCAAGAAGGGAAGTGCTCCTAACATCCTTGTAGCCTCTCGAAGATAAGTACATACGTCTCTATACCGATTCGCAAGACTCTACTAGACTTGCTCATGACTCGTAAGACCTAAGTGAACCTAACACTCTGATACCATGTTGTCACAACCCAAAATCCACTATGGGTCATGATGGCACCTAGACAAGCCAACACTGATTTACCAAATTTAATTACCCATTTTAGTATTTTTGAAATCAAAATTTTCCTTAATTAGTCAGTATAAAATAAAATTTATAGAGTAAATAAAAGTATTTGCATGAACCACAATAATAAATAACCTAAACGAACCCCCAAAACCCGGTGTCACAAGTGCATAAGCATCAACTAAGGAATATGATTCAATACAACATCTGTCTGGAATACAAATTAGACAGGAGAATGTAAATAACTCTAACGGAGACTCTGTATGCTGCGAATTCATAACATGGAATGCAGCTCACCGTAAGTCCCTGCAAGAGTCGTGCCTCTGCGCCCAAAAGACCATTAGACATATATGTACCTGCACAAAATGTGCAGCAAGTGTAGCATGAGTACATAAATCAACGCGTACCCAGTAAGTATCAAGTCTAACCTCGAAGAAGTAGTAACGAGAGGTCAACATCGACACTTACTAAAGATCCAATAAAGCAATATAATAAAAGCGTGAGCAGATATGAAGTGCACAACAATAGTGAGGTAAATCTACAAGGTTTATAATCTTCCCATTATTTCTTTTAAAGCTTAAATATTTCGATCTTGTATTCTACATTAATATCTAGGAAATATTCCAAGTGTCAAAACCAAATAATTAAGAAATACCATAAAATATCGGGCTTAAGCGGAAGGTTTATCTTGTAAATATTCGAACTACTAGTAGTAATGCACGATTCTGCCGAGGTTGTTCTGCTAGATCCGAAATAACGTTTACACAACCGAGGGACGTGCTGCACGATCCATAGATGCATCTATACTGTCGAGGCATTTGGCCCGCTCCACAAGAAAGGAGGAAACTTTAAGAACCTCCAGAATGAGAAACTATCACAAGGTTAATACGTAAGGATGTACAATTTCTATTAACGGTCGGTAAACTCGCACAAAAATTCAAGTATGTGAAATTTCGGTCTTTTACTAATTCCTCAAACAAATTTCCAGTATGATTCAGGTACTTCAATTAACAAAGGATGCAAACATTACAAGTAATTCATTATTTGAGTCCTAAACTACCCGGACTTAAGCATGATTAGTAGCTACGCACGAACTCTCGTCACCTCGTACATACGTAGCCTCCGCAATTAGCAGCAGGTATTAATTTAAATCACCTATGAGTTAAATTCCCTCTTACAAAGTTAGACAAGAGACTTACCTCTCTCCTAAGTTCTATAGCCGTCTCGAACACCACTCTAGCACCTCAAATCGATGCTTGTCGATCCAAATCTATGCAAATAATGTGCAAATAAATCAATATGTGTTTTAATACCCATAACTAATCAATTTAAACAATTTCCAACTTTGCTCGAAAAGTTAGCAGTGGGGCCTACATCTCGAAACCCTATGAAATTACAAAATCCGACAACCCATCTAATTACGAGTTCAACCATACTAATTTCACTCAAATCCGACTCTAAATCAGAATTCAAAACTCGAAAATTCATTTTATGAAATTATAGAAATTTCCTTCGATTTCTCTCGAAGATTCGATAATCATACACCAAAAATGAAGATTAATTCATGAAATATAATTACATGGGAGTCAAGAACACTTATCCCAAGTTGAATGGTGAAATTCCTCTCAAAAGTCTCCCAATCCGAGCTCCAAAATCCAAAAATGAGTGAAATTATCGAACCCTCGAACTTAAAGGGTTCTGCCCAGTCATTTCCGCTTTTGCGGACACAAGAGTCGCTTCTGCGGCTCCGCTTCTGCGAAAACTTCCTCGCTTATGCGGAAGACCACTATTAACAGACCCTCGCACCTGCTAAAATTCTTCCGCTCATGCGCAACCGCATGTACGACAGACCCTAGCGCATCTGCGCACAATCCCACACTTGCGGCCCTTACTTCTCTTCTGTGCACATGCAAGTGCGCTGCCCCCTTTTGCTTATGCGACTTTACACCCAGGATGCCCAAGCCGCTTCTACGGACCTCACCTCACTTATGCGAGGTCGCTTCTGTGACCAAACCTCTGCAGAAGCGGTCACACCAGCTGCTGCCCAACTTCAGCATTTCCTAAGTCCATAAATAAATCCGCTAACCATCCGGAATACACCCGAGGCCCTCGGGACCTTAACCAAATATACCAACACGTCCCAAAATATGATACGAACTTAGTCAAGCCTTCAAATCACATCTAATAACACTAAAACCCTGAATCGTACTCCAATTCAAGCTTAATGAACTTTAGAACTTCAAACTTCTACATTCGATGCCGAAACCTATCAAATCAAGTCCGATTGACTTCAAATTTTTCACACAAGTCATAATTGACATTACGGACCTACTCCAACTCACGACATCAAAATTCGATCCCAATATCAAAAAATCAACTCCTAGTCAAACTTCTCAAAATCATCCAAATTTCCAACTTTTGCCAATTGAAGCCGAAATGACCTACGGACCTCCAAATCAACGTCCGGACATGCTCCTAAGACTAAAATTACCATACAGAACTATTCCCACGCTCGGAATCCCAAACGGACATTGATAACATCAAAATCTACTTCAACCCAAACTTAGAAAATTATTAAACATTTAAATGGCCAACCTTCCGTAATAAGCACCGAAATACTCCCGGGCTACCCGACACTCGACCCGAACATACGCCCAAGTCCGAAATCATCATATGAACCTATTAGAACCTTTAAATCCTGATTCAGAGGTCATTTATAAAAATTCCAAACCTTAGTAAATTTTCCAACTTAAAGCTTCCGAATTTAGAATATTTCTTTCCAAATCAACTCTGAACTTCCCGAAATTCGATTCCGACCACACGCACACATCATAATACCTGGAGTGAAGCTACTCAAGGCCTCAAATCACCGAACGATGTGCTAGAGCTCAAAATGACCGATCGGGTTATTACAGTAAAGCTAGGTTGCCTCCTAACAAGTGCTTGATTTAATGTCGTGGCATGACGTGAATCAACTTTACCACTTTTCTCTCTACTTGGAAGATATGAATTGTGCACCTAACTTGGAATCAAGCTTGTGAGCACAAGCGATAGTGGGTGGTAAGTAGATGATCAAGCCAAGATTTAATTGAAGCTATAAATTGGGAACCTAACTTGGAATCAAGCTTGTGAGCACGAGCGATAGGGGATGGTAAGTAGATGATCAAGCCAAACTTTAATTTTCTCGTTTTGCATTTCTTGTCTTTCTTTTGAGGAATGTCATTATGCATTATTGAATTTTCAAATTGCAAGATGTATGGCTCTTGTCTTTCTTCTTTTAACTCCCACATGGATTCACATAGTTCAATTCCCATATTACCATACAAGTCCAACGTTGAAAAATGCTTGGAATGAGAAAATTGCCTCCACACTTGCAACTTTTTCCGAATTTTGACATCCTCTTTTTCCCCCGAACTAGAGTCATTTTCAACCATCTTTTCAACTAAATCGGTTGACTCTAATTTTTTTTTTCTTGGCATCACCAACAATCATGGAGTCGGTTGGCAGATGTTCAATTCTTAATTCCTCAAAATAAAGCTCACTTTCTTCCTCGAAATTGGACTTTTCTTAAGCTCTTTACTCACTCTCAAGTTGGTGGTCATAATGAGCCTCAACCAATATTTTCATTTGATCTTCCAAAGTGCGTATATTATCATCACTTTGAGTGAGTACTTGTTTCAAATCCTCGAGTGCCAAGTTGTGCTTCTCCTCACTTTCAAGAATGACCTCCAACATGAGCATCATCCTCTCATTTTGAGCATTTGAGAGTTCTTCTTGGTTTTGGTCAAGTGCCAGAGAAGGATTTTCGGCTTCAACCTCTAAGGAAGGTTCTTGGCTATCATCCGCTTCCAAGGCTTTTGGACCTCTAACACTTCAAGCATTTCATTTGTATGTTCAACCTTTCAAGCGCCAAATTATTTTGGAGACTATTTTCCAAAAGCTCCTCCAAGGCCTTTTGCTCTTTGTTTCCTCCTTCAAGTAAGCATCCCATCATGAGTTTGAACTCTCCATTTTGACCATGCTCAATTTCTTCCACTTTCATATCCCTATAATTATCATCACAAAAGGTAGAATCATCATAGCGGGGGTTCGGGAAAGGGAAAGACATATAAGCACAATTAGTCCAATGACCATTTTGAACACAACACTTATCACATATACTCCACTCATAGGTTTGAGATTGTGCGCACAATCCGCCTCCAGGAGAATTCAAACAATTTTGTCATGAGTGTGGTCATCCGCAATAAGGACAAGGGTCATCAAAGTATGAACAACTACCATTTTTTTAAAACTAAGAAAATAAACAAGAAAACAATTAAGAAGATAAACAAAGATAAGAAAATAATTACACAAATATTCACAAGTTTGGACCAAACTTAGAATCCTAGCAATCTTTCTAACTGTAATTAATAACACCGTTAGTTCCTCGGCAACGATGCCAAAATTTGATCACGCCCAACTATGCCTTATAAAAAGGACTAAGTAGTCGTTGCAAATATAATCGGGTTTACAAGTCCGGAGTTGAATCCCATAAAGAACTAAGGCTTAGCTACAGTTGTTCAATATCGCTAAGAAATACAAGTCCAAATAATTTACGAATTATAAAGATTATAATATTTATTTCTAACTAATTAACTAACTACTATTATAAAGTAATAAAATTATCAACTAACAAAGAATAAATTTGAGACAAGACTAAGGAGTTCTATAGTTATGATTTCCCCAATTGTCGGAATCCTTCCCACTACGCCTTCTATAATTTCGCCTAAGTAATCTCTACCGATCGTGAGTACTTTGGGTGTCGTAGCTCTCTCTCGAGCAACTACCACAATTTACTAGACGTATTCTCTCGAACTACGCTAGTCGGAACTAATTCACTGGTCACTATGATCGCACCAAGGTTTCATTATCTCTAATCTCACATTTAAACCCTTTGTATTGATCCCTCACATACGTTAGGGGTGATGTTGTTCAACAACTACCTAAATGTGTACTCTCTCTCGAGCAATATACACAATAAATAGGCACAATTAATTGATGGCCATTTAATCAACAACAATAAACACGTAGTTGAACAAGTAGGTGAATCCAACGGCTCAATTATATAAAAACATAACAAGAATTTATCCTATAAAAAGTTCTATCAAAACTCTAGATAACGAATTAACCATTCATAATACAAAACTACAATACTAGAATTCATAACCAATAATTAAAATAGGAAGAAGGAAGTGAAAAATTCATAAAAGAATTCGCCGCCTTCCTCCTAGCGTGTTCTTCCCTCCTTAGGCCGAATCCCCTCTCAAAAACGTCCTCCTTTGTGGAGTCTGTCCTCAAAATAGCTCTCCCCTGTTCAGACATGTTTAGGGAGTATTTATAGGTTAGGGCTGAAGTCCTAGAGTCCAAATCTGGGTCGGACTTTTTTAACCCGCGACTTGTAATTACCTAGCTATAGACCTCGCAAAGCCTGGCCTGTAGTGCGGTCAAGTTGTCTATAGACCTCGCGAAGCCTGGTCTATAGCACGGTCAACCATGTTATAAACCTTACGAAGCCTGGTCTATAGCGTGGTCAAGCTGGCTATAGACCTTGCGAAGCTTGGTCTATAGCGCATTCAACTTGGCTATAGACCTCGCGAAGCCTGGTCTGTAGCACGGTTTGGGTAATTTTCATTTTTGTGCTCTTTTCTTGCATTTTCATCCTCTTTCTGTGCAACTTTTACTCATATTTGTCTTCTGATTCTCCTACACATAAAACAACATAATTTAGCTCAAACGTAGCACAATTAACCACTAAACTAATAACACGTAAGGCGAGTAATATATTAAAAGTATAGAATTTTGGCCTAACATCAGTGCACGATTTGAAGCACATAGGGAACAAAGTAAACAAATTGGACAGTGTAGCGCCCAGGGTAGCGTGGGACGCTACCTGTGGCCCAGTTTCCATAAGTGCCAAAATTCCCAATGTGAGGGCTAGCGCCCCACGCTACCCTGGGCGTTGGTGGAGGGAACTTGTCCTATTTCGCCCGGGACTTAGTTATTTTGACCCCAGGACCCCCCAATTGGTATAAAAAAATGTCTAAACCTATTTTGGAGGGGCATACGTCACTTTGAGAGAGAAATACAAGTACGAAACACTTGGGAGCACGAAATTCATCAGGGTTTTCATTCTTCTTCTAGAATTCATAGCTTTTATATTTAAAAGTAATATTTTGATGATTGTTAAGAACATGAGTGGCTAAGAACTTCATTATTCTGGGGTTATGGGTCGTTCTTGACTATTGTAAATTGACGGTTGATTATTTTTCTTGACTTTATCATATTAATTTGTTTATTCAATCTTGCACTTAATTATTCTATTGCGTATCTAACAATAGAGTATTGTCTATAAATTTATAGTTGAACTCTAAAGTGGTAACTTTAAATTACATATAGGATTGAATAGAGTAAGTTCTTGAATCCGTGCATCTGAGAATAGATTCGCGATTAGGATAGACATATTCTAGTTGCCCAACTTGGTTATTTTTGTAGGAAATACACATGCGTTCTTGTCAAGTTTGATTCCATAGACATATAGTCTTAGGTTGGCTTGAATAGGTGATCGAAGAATCGAAAGAACTTCACGAGAATAATAAACCTTGTTAACTAACAAATTAGATAAGTCCCAAAAAATGCAATATGAGAGACGTTAATCTCCTAACTCTGGAATATCCCCATCTCATTGAATTCTTTCTAAGTGTTTGTTTGCTCTACTTGCGATCTTTATTTCTTGCTTGCTTATTAGTTCGTAGAAATTTAGTTACAAAAATCACAATCATCTTCTCCACACTCACATGAGCATTAAATTTATAAATAGCTTGGATTGGACTATATCATAAATCCTTGAGGGAATGATACTTTCTTATTACTTTATAACTTATCGACCGCGTATACTTGTGTGTGCGTTTGGACCCAACAACTAATGTGCAAAGCTAAAGTCATGGTTATAGTAACATTATACTGTTATAGTATACAATATAATATAACAATATATCATAATAAATAAGTCTTTTTTAAATTTTTCCAACTAGTTCCTTGCAAATATTTTCATAAATATTTTTTTATGGAGTTCCATGAAAATAATATTCATTGTATAAGAAGTAGGTGTCAGAAGACATAAAATAGTAATATACCTATTTGGTATATTTATATGCAGTTTTGGTATACAATTGTGACAAGTATTTTATAATAACATTAAATACTAATTTGTATTTTTATTATACTGATATATCATTTTATTATATTGATATATAATTTTCGATCATATGTGCTAGAAATATTTACAAATACATATATTTAAACAAATAAAGAGAAGAGAAAACGTGTATAATGTATAAGTTATTCTAATAATTGATTTAAAAAAGAAAAAAGAGAAAAAGAAAAATAAATAGTATATTATACTATCAGTTATATATTAAAGAAGGTGAATAATTATTTACAATATCAGATATCTTTCATTATTGTATTAGAAAAGAAGAATAAAGAAAAGGAGCAAAAAAGTGAATGTAATTAGATTATGTAGAAAAAATAAGTAAAAGAAAAAAAAGGAGCTAAATTAATTTAGAAATGGAAGAAGAAATAAAGAAAATGAACAAAAGAAAAGAAAAAAGAGAAAAAATAAAATAAAATAAAGGAGCCAAAATTGAGTATGGAATCATATTATTTAAATATAATAAAATAAAGAATAATATGATTTAGAAAAAGAACAGAAAAGGAGAAAAATTAAGAAGAAAAATAAAAAAACAAGAAAAAAGAAAAGGATAAAAAATAGCCAGTTACCCACAGTAACGACCCGGCCGGTCGTTTCGAGTATTACAACGCCTTCTCCCCATATACTGCTCAAACTATGCTTTACAGTTGTTATTTGACTTGCCGGTGTAATTGGTTTGGGCCCGGTGAGGTTTTGGAATGATTTGGAACACTTAGTTCCAAGGTTTAGAACTTACATTGAAAAGGTTGACCGGATGTTGACTTATGTGTAACGACCCCGGAAAATATTTGCTAAGGAAATTAAGGTTTCGTGGTGCCGAACTAGGCTCGTACTTTTTGGGTTGAACAATGCGCTGGTGAGTAAAGGAAAATTTTGAAAAAAAAATACATTTCTTCGGCCCACTATGCGACCGCAGAATCACTCTACGGATCGCATAATGGTAGCAGAGTGAAGCAGGTTAGGCCAAGTTTGGAGATCAGGTTTGCGGCGCATTATGCGACTGCAGACCAGCTCTGCGGTGCATTATGCGACCGCAGACCAGTTCTGCGGTGCATTATGCGACCGCAGAACAGCTCTGCGATGCATTATGCGACCGCAGAACAGGTATGCGGGCTGCATAATGACCGCAGACTGAAGCAGTGATGCCCAGTTCCGGAGTGCTTTTTGCGACCCATATGCGACCGCAGAGTGTGTTTTGGGGCTTCATTTTTCTGGTTTTATAAACCCAACCCCATTCTTGTAAAACACTATTAGGGGTCATTTTGAATGGTTTCATCTAATATTTTATAGATAGGTTAGAGCATCTTAGAGAGAGAAAGTGAAGAACTAGTCATTTGCCCATCAATTCTTATTCAAGATTTGAAGATTTCACAAGGATCTTGCTAGGGATTCAAAGAGATATGAGGCTTTCGGAAACCAATTCACGAGGCTAGGGCATAGCGGAGTAAGAAATTATGCGGTTTGAGATAAGTAACATTTCTAAACTTGGTTGTGAGGGTATAAATTCCTGAGTTTCGTGTTGTATGAATTTAGAGATGACGCACAAACTGGGTGACGGGCGTGTGGGCGTGCATCATGAAAATTGTGACTTAAATTGATTCTGTGGAGTTGCATAATTAAATAAATATCATTATCCGTATATCCTCCACGTGTTAGAGAAATTGAGCTGAGACTCATGCTAAAGATCATGATTGGGCTACGCGCCGATATATTTTGGGACCCACATGGGTCGTATTGTTGTTGAATTATTTGTTTAAATTTATAATTTTGTACTCACTCACATCTATCACTTGCATATCATATCTCAGTCTCTATTGTCATTCATTGATACTTCATATCATCATATCAGGTTGATTTTTCATATCATTGAGAGCCCGAGAGACTGGAGATTCTAAGTGATAGTTATGTTTATTTATTTATGCCTGGATCTGGCTATTATAGCGCTTGGGCTGAAGGAGCCCCTTCGGAGTCTACATATATATATGGGATGGATCTTCCCTGGGCATGGATCTTGCCATATATATATATTGAGGGATGGATCTTCCCTGGGCATGGATCTTGCCCGACGCATTTATATTGAGGGATGGAATTTTCCTGGGCATGGATCTTGCCCGAAGCATTTATATTGAGGGATGGATTTTTCCTGGACATGGATCTTGTTCGAATCATTGATATTCAGGGATGGATCTTCCCCTGGGATGGATTGACCTTATACAGTACTGAGTGACTGACTGTCAGTTGATGGATATACATATATATTTGGGATGGATCTTCCCTGGGCTGGATTGGCCATATACAGTACTAAGTGATTGAGTATTTTAGATTATGAGTACACGGAGTTTTCACTAAGGTACATCACATATAGTATGTACATTGGAATATAGATACAAAGATGTCATATTCCTCGTATTGTTCAGAATTGATCTATTTTATTTGTACTGAAAGTAACTGTTGAACTTGAAAACATGCCTACATTTATGTATTGTTATCATTTATATTCTCGCCACTACTTTTAGCCCAGAGGTTAGTCTTGTTACTTATTGAGTTGGTTGTACTCATACTACACTCTGCACCTTGTGTGCATATCCAGGTGCTTCCGTACACGGCGACCGTTAGATCTCAGAGTGTTATCGGTTGGAGACTATCAAGGTAGCTGCCTGGAGTCCGCTGACCTTGACTCTCTTTCTTTAAGTTATTGTACTATTCTATACTTTCAGACAGTGTTTTGTCAGTCAGACTTTGTATTCATATTAGATGCTCATGTACTTACTTATACCGGGTTTTGGAAATATATCTTATGTCAGTAATTTGTGAGATTTTTCTATGGAAATTCAAATATTATGTTTTCAAACTTCAAACATATGGTGATTTATTAAGATTATCGGCTTTCCTAGTATTGAGATAGGCGCCATCGCGACATGTGAGATTTTGGAGTCGAGACAAGTTTGTATTAGAGCCTAGGTTACATAGGTCTCACGAGTCATGAGCAGGTTTTGTAGTGTCTTGCGGATCGGTACGGAGACGTCTGTACTTATCTTCGAGAGGCTGTAAACCCTTAGGAAAATTTCACTTTCTTGTATTCGGTCGTGCGAATTTGTTGATTCCGTAAAACAAAAAATTCTGTTATTCTATTCTCTCACAGATGGTGAGAACACATACTACCGATCGGACGGTCAGCCACCAGTGCCACTAGTTAGGGCCGTAAGAGGCCGGGGCCGTGGTAGAGGCCGGGGCCGAGGTCGAGGTCGAGGTGTAGCTCGTACAGTAGTTGGAGCAGCACCTGTAGCACCACCAGTTGCCCCAGCTCAGGAGCATATTCCAGATATAGTTGAGCAGGCGGGACCAGCTCAGGCACCAGTTGTGCCTATTGTAATTCCAGGCCTTCATGAGGCTTTGGCTCAGATATTGACAGTTTGATCTGGCCTTGCTCAGGTGGTTTCGTCTCAGGCCGTACCAGCCACTTTTCAGACAGGGGAAGGTACTTATACCCCTGTTGCTCGTACTCTAGAGCTGGTAGTGCAGGGACTTCAGATACCGGGGGCACTACCAGCCCAACTGATTGCAGCTGCTCAGGCCCCGATAATCCCCGTTATGGCAGATGATGAGCAGATTAGACTTGAGAGATTTGGGAGGCTTCGACCTCCATCATTTAGCGGTGCTGAGTTAGAGGATGCTCGGGGTTTTCTGGATAAGTGAGGGTGGGAGGCTTATGAGAGGCGCAGGCCGGTCAGTGCATTACCACTTACATGGTAGGAGTTCTCTATTCTCTTTTTGGAGAAGTTCGTGTTGCAGTCTTGTAAGGAGGAGTTGCGCAAACAGTTTGAGCAGCTTCGGCAAGATGGCATATCTGTGACCCAGTAGGATATGAAGTTTTCTGAGTTGGCTCGTCACGCAATTTTGTTGGTTCCCACTAATAGGGAGAGGATTAGGTGGTTCATTGATGGCCTCACGCATCAACTGCATTTGCTTATGACTAGAGAGGGGGTATCTGGTGCCACTTTTAACGAGGTGGTTGACATTGCTCTATAGATAGAGGTGGTCAGTAGCCATGAGCGTGGTGAGAGGGAGGCCAAAAGGCCTCGAGGTTCAGGCGGTTCTGGTGGGGTACCTTCTGGAGGGCAATACTACCACAATAAGTGTCATCCTTACAGACACGCTCAAGCGAGTCATCTAGTTCACCGTGGTGCATCATCCAGCCATGGTTTATACAGTTCTCATCAGGGTCAGTCATTTCTCAGTGCACTTCTAGTCCAGAGTATGCCCAGTGCTCCTTCAGTTCAGGGATTATCTGTGCCAGGTTCTTCTGGTAGTTATTCTGGTTCCCGAGGTCCGCCTCAGAACTTACCAGCCTTTTCAGAGAGGGTTTGCTTTGAGTGTGGAGACTTGGGCCATATAAATAGATATTGTCCCTGCCTTACGCGAGGTCCAATTGAGCAGATGAGTCATGTTACGACTTATACACCAGTTTCTCCACCACCTGCCCAGCTAGCTCGGGGTGGGGCTCAGTCAGCTAGGGTTTGCCCAAGAGGGGGAGGCCGATCAGGTGGCGGCCAGGCCCCGATTCTATGCTTTTCCTGCCAGACCAGATGTTGTTGCTTCAGATGCAGTGATCACAGATATTGTCTAAGTGTGCCATAGGGAGATATCTATAATATACCATGGATCTACTTATTTGTATGTATCATCGTACTTTACTCATTATCTAGATATGCCTCGCGAGTCCTTAGTTTCACTTGTACCTGTATCTACGCCGGTGGACGATACTATTATGGTGGACCGTGTGTATCGGTCGTGTGTGGTAACTATTGGGGGACTGGAGACTAGAGTTGATCTCTTATTTCTTAATATGGTTGATTTCAATGTAATCCTAGGTATGGATTGGTTGTCCCCACGTCATGCTATTTTGGACTGTCACGCAAAAACTGTAATGGTGGCAATGACGGGGTTCCAAAGGTCTAATGGAGAGGTTCTCTAGATTATGTTCCCAGTAGGGTAATTTCTTATTTGAAGGCCCAACATGTGGTGGGGAAGGGGTGTTTGTCATATTTGGCCTTTGTGAGAAATGTTGATGCAGATACCCCTACTATTGATTCAGTACCGGTAGTGCAAGACTTTCCGGATGTATTTCCTGTAGACCTACTGGGTACGCCACCCGACAGGGATATTGATTTCGGTATGGACTTGGTGTCGGGCACACAACCCATTTCTATTCCTCCGTATCGTATGGCACCAGTTGAATTGAAAGAGTTGAAAGAGCAACTTCAGGAACTTCTTGAAAATGGGTTTATTAGGCCTAGTGTGTCACCTTGGGGTGCACCGGTTCTGTTTGTGAAAAATAAAGATGGTATTATGCGGATGTGCATCGATTTCAGGCAGTTGAACAAAGTTACAATCAAGAATAAATATCCTTTGCCGTGTATTGATGATTTATTTGACCAGCTTCAGGGAGCAAGGGTGTTTTCCAAAATTGATTTGAGATCTGGGTATCACCAGTTAACAATACATGATTCGGATATTCTAAAAATGGAATTCAGGATTGGTTATGGCCACTATAAATTTCTCGTGATGTCTTTTGGACTGACCAATGCCCCAGCAATATTTATGCACTTAATGAATAGTGTATTCCAGCCATATCTTGATTCATTTATCGTAGTATTTATTGATGATATCTTGGTATACTCACGTAGTCAGAAGGAGCATGCACAACACTTGGGTATTGTATTACAGATGCTGAGAGAGGAGAGATTGTATGCCAAATTCTCTAAGTGTGAATTCTGGCTTAGTTCGGTGGCATTCTTGGGACATATAGTGTCTAGTGAAGGAATTAAGGTAGATCCGAAAAAAATAGAGGTAGTTCAGAGTTAGCCCAGGCCATCTTCAGCTATTGAGATTAGGAGTTTTCTCGGCTTGGCCGGTTATTATCGTCTCTTTGTGGAAGGTTTCTCGTCTATTACATTGCTTATGACTAAATTGACCCAGAAAAGTGCTCCGTTCAGATGGTCGGATGAATGTGAAGAGAGTTTTCAGAAGCTCAAGATAGCTTTGACTACAACCCCAATATTGGTGTTGCCTACAGGTTCAGGGTCTTATATTATGTATTGTGATGCGTCGCGTATGGGTCTCGGCACAGTGCTAATGTAAGACAGTAGGGTGATTGCCTATGTGTCCAGGCAGTTAAAAGTATATGAGAAGAATTATCCGGTCCACGACCTTGAGTTAGCAACTATTATTCATGCCTTAAAGATTTGGCGACATTATTTATATGGTGTCCATTGTAAGGTCTATACCGATCACCGGAGTCTACAACATCTGTTTAAACAGAAGGATTGTGATGACCCAAAATGTCATCTTTAAAATTAATAATTAATTCTGTATTCTAAGACCTCAAAAAGCACCATTTATTATTATTCGACTTGTGTGCGCAGTCCGTAAACTTTTCTAGAAAGTTTTTATGTGAAAAATAGATTAAAATGTGAATTAGAGCTTTAAAACTCAACTGAGTTGACTTTGGTCAATATTTTGAGCAAACAGATTCGGATCAGTATTTTGACAGTTTTAGTAGGTCCGTATCGTGAATTGGGACTTGGGCGTATGCCCGGAATCAAATTCCAAGGTCCCTAGCCCGAGATATGGAATTTTGATGAAAAGTTAAACGTTTAAGTTCAAATAGTCACCGGATGTCGAATTATGTACAAACGACCTCCGAATAGAATTTTGATGATTCCAACAGCTCCGTATGGTGATTTTGGACTTAGGAGCGTGATCGAAATTTTACTTGGAAGTCCGTAGTGAAATTAGGCTTGAAATGACTAAAATAGGAATTTAAGTTTGGAAGTTTGACCGGGAAGTTGACTTTTTTATATTGGGGTTAGAATCCAGTTTCAAAAAAATTTCATAGTTCCGTTATGTCATTTATGACTTGCATGCAAAATTTGAGGTCAATCGGACTTGATTTGATAGGTTCCGGCGTTTGTAGAAATTGAAAGTTTCAAAGTTCATTAGGCATGAATCTATGTGTGATTCTTGTTTTTAGTGTTGTTGGATGTGATTTGAAGACTCAACTAAGTCTGTATGATGTTTTAGGACTTGTTGGTATATTTGGTTGAGGTCCCGAGGGCCTCAGTGAGTTTCAGATGGTTAACGGATTAAAAGTTGGACTTAAAAAGCTGCTGCAATTTTCTTCTGCTGTAACTGCAAAAATTGAGCCCAGGGTCGACGACCCGGGTCGAAGCCATGATCGAAGGCCCAGCTCGAGGGTCATGATCGAAGGCTGGATCGAAGCCATGATCGAAGGCAGAATCGAAGGCATGATCGAATGCCCAGCTCGAGGGCCATGATCGAAGGCAAGGCTCGAGGGTTAGGGATCGAGGGCTATGACTAAGGCCAGGATCGAGGGCCATAAAGATCAAAGCCATGATCGATACCCAGGATCGATGGCTGTCTCGGCATTTTATAAAACTGTGGATTTCGTCTGCAGTTGCCATTTTGTGACGAACTTGAGCTTGAGCAGAAGCGATTTTTGGCAGATTTGCAAGGAGAAACATTTGGGTAAGTGATTCTAACTCGGATTTGTTCAATATATACGAATATATCATTGTTTACACCATTTAATTAGTGTATTGAAATGGAAATTTGGAAAAATTTTAGAAATCTCATAAAAACAAATTTTTGAGATTTCGGTGTCGATTCAGAGTCGGATTTGAGTGAAACTGGTATGGTTGGACTCGTAATTGAATGGGTTGTCGAATTTTGTAATTTCGCCGGATTCCGAGAGGTGGGCCCCAATGATAATTTTTTAGCTAATTTCGGATTTTATTGAAAAATGTAGTATTTTCTTATAAAATTGATTCTTATAATTTTTGTTGACTGTATCAAATTAATTATGACTAAATACGAGTCGATCAGAGTCGAAAAATCGTGGAAAAGGCATACTACTAAGTTAAATTGGAGCAAGTCGGGGTAAGTGACTTGTCTAACCTTGTGTGGGAGAAATTTTCCTAGGATTTGTATTAATTGTAATGTAATGAAAGTCGTGTACACGAGGTGACGAGTGTGTACACGGGCTAAATGTGAAGGATTATGTTTTTAAAATTGTGTAGATCACTGTTGCATATTAATTAAATTATTAAATCTTATTATATTCTCCATCATTGATTTGATTTATATACTTTAAATTTGCTTGATCTTTTTCCTGCTAATTGTTTTATCTGTTTAGTTGGAACTTAGTTTCTTTTATTCTGTGCATTAATTGAAGTTGATTTTCTTTAAATTAAATATTATTAATATAAAGTATTTTATATTTTTAAATTTGATATTGAAGCAATGTATTAAAGACTTTGACATATTATTTTGCTAAATTATTTATTCCTGAATGTTTTTATAAGATTTTTGTACTCATTGTGATGGATCCGTGAGCTTTTTATTGAAGAAAAATATTATTGACGATTTATTTTGGTATGAGCCGTGAGCTCTTTATTGTGAAAAAATACTGTTGTTGAATTATTTTGGCAAGTTAAATTATTTGAGCACTTGAGGTGC
The DNA here is from genome assembly GCA_000715115.1 of Nicotiana otophora. Classification (NCBI taxonomy): domain Eukaryota; kingdom Viridiplantae; phylum Streptophyta; class Magnoliopsida; order Solanales; family Solanaceae; genus Nicotiana; species Nicotiana otophora. The sequence goes on from AWOL01S0043379.1 coordinate 84,189, forward strand.
AAATTGTGATATATTGTGATGATGATATGCATGCGGTGGTATAAGGTCTGGGTATTGAAACGCATGCAGTGAGATAAGGGTATCTTGAAACGCGTGGCTAGTAGGGGGAACCTACTAGAAGTCATGCGGTGTGATAAGGATGGCTAAAACGCGGGATGCTATTTCGGAAAAAATATTTTCTTTAAAATAAATTGTGAAGGCTCCCACGGTGAGATAAGAAAATGAGATATTGTGAATTTATTTATGAATTGGGACTACGAGGCGGTACCTCGTGAGGGCCCTTGTTGATATATATATTTATGGCCACGGTTGCCTTTGACTATTTGGTGATTTTCTTAAGTTGAAAGGAATTATGTTTTGATTCCACGAAATATTAACTGCCATTATTTTGTGTAATTAAATGGTGACATGCAACTGATTCATTTCCATTGTCATTTTATTTTATTATATTGTTAAACGTTTTTCCATACCATTATTATTTTCCAGTAGGGCCTGACTTGACCTCGTTACTACTCTACCGAGGTTAGGCTTGGCACTTACTGGGTACCGTTGTAGTGTACTCATACTACGCTTTCACACATCTTTTTGTGCAGATTCAGGTACTTCTTACCATCCAAGATATCAGTGAGTACCTGTGCACGGAGACTTCGAGGTATATCTGTCAGCGTCCGCAGACTCCGGAGTCCCCTTCTATTCTTGTTATGTTGCTTCCTTATTTTCTTTAGACTTTGTTATATAGAGACATTGAGGATAAATTATTAGAAGCTTGTGACTTATTTCTACCAGGTTTTGGGAGTTGAAATTGTTTGAATTGTAGTTTATTTATTTTAGATATTGTTATTATTCCGCATTGATAGGCTTACCTAGTCTTAGAGACTAGGTGCCATCACGACATCCTACGGAGGGAATTTGGGTTCGTGACAAGGATCTTAATTTGCGGTAGCGGAGATGGATGGATTTGCTTAAGGATTATGATATCACCATTCTCTATCATCCCAGAAAGGCCAATGTGGTGGCCGATGCCTTGAGTCGTAAAGCAGAGAGTTTGGGCAGCTTAACATACTTTCCGGTAGCATAGAGGCCTTTAGCCTTGGAGGTTCAAGCCTTGGCCAACCAGTTTGTCAGATTGGATGTTTTCCGAGCTAAGCCAAGTTTTGGTTTGTGTGGTTTCTCAGTCTTCTCTTTATGATCGTATCAGAGAACATTAGTATGATGACCCCTATCTGTTTGACTTTAGGACACGGTTCAGTACACTGATGCCAAGGAAGTCACTATTAGGGATAACAGTGTATTACAGATGCAGGGCAGGCTATGTGTGCCTAATGTAGATGTTTTGCGTGAGTCTATTCTCTAGGAGGCTCACAGTTCACGGTACTCTATTCATCCAGGTGCCGCGAAGATGTATCAGAATTTGAGGCAGCACTATTGGTGGAGGCGAATGAAGAAAGATATAGTTGGGTTTGTAGTTTGGTGTTTAAATTATCAAAAGGTGAAATACGAACATCACAGACCGGGCGGATTACTTTAGAGACTTTAAATTACGGAGTGGAAGTAGGAGCGTATTACCATGGACTTCGTAGTTGGGCTCTCACGGACTTTGAGAAAGTTTGATGTTTTATTCCAGTTGGTACTACTTATTCTTCTGAGCGGTTGGCTAAGATTTATATCCGCGAGATTGTTCGTCTGCACGGTGTTCCAGTATCCATCATTTTAGATCGGGGTACGCAGTTTACATTACAGTTTTGGAGGGCAATACAGCAAGAATTAGGTACACAGGTTCAGCTGAATACAACATTTCACCCTCAAACAGACGGGCAGTCCGAGCGCACTATTCAGATATGTTACGCGCTTGTGTTATAGATTTTGGAGGTTCTTGGGATCAGTTTCTGGCGCTTACAGAGTTTTCTTACAATAACAGCTACCAATCGAGCATTCAGATGGCTCCGTATGAGGCTTTATATGGGAGACGGTGTCGGTCTTCGGTAGGTTGGTTTGAGCCGGGTGAGACTTGGCTATTGGGTACTGATTTGGTTCAGGATACTTTGGAGAAGGTTAAATTAATTCAGGAGCGACTTCGCACGGCGCAGTCTAGACAGAAGAGTTATGCTGACCAGAAGGTCCGTGATGTTGCTTACATTGTTGGGGAGAAGGTTCTGCTCAAGATTTCGCCCATGAAGGGTGTGTTGAGGTTCGAGAAGAAAGGCAAGTTGAGCCCTCGGTATATTGGGCCTTTTGAAATACTTAAGAAGATTGGAGAGGTGGCTTATGAACATGCATTGCTTCATAGTCTATCGAGTGTTCATATAGTGTTTCATGTATCTGTGCTCTGGAAGTATGTCGGGGATCGTCTCATGTTTTGGATTTCAGCACAGTACAGTTGTATGGTAATTTGACTTATGATGTGGAGCCGGTGGCCATTTTAGACCGGCAGGTTCAAAAGTTGAGATCAAAGAACATAACTTCAGTGAAATTGTAGTAGAGAGGCCAGCCAGTCGGAGAAGCTACTTGGGAGACTGAGCGGGAGATGCAGAGCAAATATCCACACCTATTTGAGACTCCAAGTATAATTCTAAACTCGTTCGAGGATGAACGTTTGTTTAAGAGGGTAAGAATGTAACGACTCGGCCGGTCGTTTCGAGTATTACAACCCCGTCTCCCCATTTACTGCTCAAATTGTACTTTACGTTGTTATTTGACTTGCTTGGGTAATTGGTTCGGGTCCGGTGAGGTTTTGGAATGATTTGGAATACTTAGTTCCAAGGTTTAGAACTTAAGTTGAAAAGGTTGACCGGATGTTGACTTGCTGGGGTAATTGGTTCGGGTCCGGTGAGGTTTTGGAATGATTTGGAATACTTAGTTCCAAGGTTTAGAACTTAAGTTGAAAAGGTTGACCGGATGTTGACTTGCTGGGGTAATTGGTTCGGGTCCGGTGAGGTTTTGGAATGATTTGGAACATTTAGTTTCAAGGTTTAGAACTTAAGTTGAAAAGGTTGACCGGATGTCTACTTGCGATCGTATTTTCTTGGTTGCTTATTATTTCGTAGTAATTTAGTTACAAAAATCACAATCATCTTCTCCACACTCACTTGAGCATTAAATTTATAAATAGCTTGGATTGGACAATAGTTGATCATAAATCCTTGTGGGAATGATACTTTTCTTATCACCTTATTACTTGTCGACCGCGTATATTTGTGTGTGTGTTTGGACCCAACAACTAATGTGCAAAGCTAAAGTCAATGTTATAGTAACTTTATATTGTTATAGTATACAATATAATATAACAATATATCATAATAAATAAGTTTTTTTTTTAATTTTTCCAAATAGCTCCTTGCAAATATTTTCTTAAATGATCTTTTTATGGAGTTCCATGAAAATAATATTCATTGTATAAGAAATAGGTGTCATAAGACATAAAATAGTAATATACCTATTTGGTATATTTATATGCAGTTTTGGTATACTATTGTGACAAGTATTTTATAATAAGATTAAATACTAATTTGCATTTTTATTATACTAATATATCATTTTATTATAATGATATATAATTTTGGATCCTATGTTCTAGAAATATTTACAAATACGTATATTTAAAAAAATAAAGAAAAAAAGAAAATACAATGAGAAAAAGAGTAGAGAAAACGTGTATAATGTATAAGTTGTTCTAATAATTGATTTAAAGAAGAAAAAAAGAGAAAAATAAAGACAAATAGTATATTATACTATCCGTTATATATTAAAGAAGGTGAATAAATGTTTACAATATCAGTTATCTTTCATTATTGTATTAGAAAAGAAAAATAAAGAAAAGGAGCAAAAAAGTGGATGTAATTAGATTATGTAGAAAAAATAAGTAAAAGAAAAAAAAGAGCTAAATTAATTTAGAAATGGAAGAAGAAATAAAGAAAATGAACAAAAGAAAAGAAAAAAGAGAAAAAATAAAATAAAATAAAGAAGCCAAAATTGAGTATGGAATCATATTATTTAAATATAATAAAATAAAAAATAATATGATTTAGAAAAAGAATATAAAAGGAGAAAAAATAAGAAGAAAAATAAAAAAACAAGAAACAATAGCCAGTTACCCACTGTAACGACCCGGCCGGTCGTTTCGAGCATTACAATCTCGTCTCCTCATTTACTGCTCTAATTGTGCTTTACTGTTATTATTTGACTTGTCGGGGTAATTGGTTCGGGTCCGGTGAGGTTTTGAAATGATTTGGAACACTTAGTTCCAAGGTTTAGAACTTACATCAAAAAGGTTAATCGGATGTTGACTTATATGTAACGACCCCGGAAAATATTTGCTAAGAAAATTAAGGTTTCGTGGTGCCGAACTAGGTTCGGACTTTTTGGATTGAACAATACGCTGGTGAATAAAGGAAAATTTTGAAAAAAAAATACATTTTTGCGGCCCAATATGCGATCGCAGAATCACTCTGCGGATCGCATAATGGTCGCAGAGTGAAGCAGGTTAGGCCAAGTTTGGAGATCAGGTTTGCGGTGCATTATGCGACCGCGGCGGGCCGCATAATGACCGCAGACTGAAGCAGTAATGCTCAGTTCCGGAGGGCCTTTTTGCGACCCATTGCGAGCCACATAAGCATTATGCGGTCGCATATGCGACTGCATAGTGTGTTTCAGGGCTTCATTTTTAAAGTTTTATAAACCCAATCTCATTCTTATAAAACACTATTAGGGGTCATTTTGAAGGGTTTCATCTGATATTTTAGAGAAAGGTGAGAGCATCTTAGAGAGAGAAAGTAAAGACCTAGTCATTTGCCCATCAATTCTTGTTCAAGGTTTGAAGATTTCACAAGGATCTTGCTAGGGATTCAAAGAGATACGAGGCTTTCGGAAACCAATTCGCGAGGCAAGGGCATTACGGAGTAAGAAATTACGCGGTTTGAGGTAAGTAACATTTCTAAACTTGGTTTTGAGGATATAAATCCCTGAGTTTCGTGTTGTATGAATTATTTGGAGATGACGCACAAGCTGGGTGACGGGCGTATGGACGTGCATCATGAAAATTGTGACTTAAATTGATTCCGTGGAGTTGCATAATTAAATAAATATCATTATCCGCATATCCTCCATATGTTAGAGAAATTGAGCCGAGACTCATGTTAAAGATCATGATTTGGCTACGCGCCGATAAATTTTGGGACCCACATGGGGCGTATTGTTGTTGAATTATTTGTTTAAATTTATAATTTTGTACTCAGTCACATCTATCACTTGCATATCATATCTCAGTCTCTATTGTCATTCATTGATACTTCATATCATCATGTCGGGCTGATTTTTCATGTCATTGAAAGCCCAAGAGACTGGAGATTCTGAGTGATAGTTATGTTTATCTATTTATGCCTGGATCTGGCTATTATAGCGATTGGGCTGAAGGAGCCCGTCCGGAGTCTGCACCCCCACAATGAGCGTAGTTAATATATA
>AWOL01S0043379.1:90978-125089 GCA_000715115.1 Nicotiana otophora
TATATATGGGATGGATCTTCCGTGGGCATGGATTTTGCCATAGATATATATTGAGGGATGGATCTTCCGTGGGCATGGATCTTGCCCGAAGCATTTATATTGAGGGATGGATTTTACTTGGACATGGATCTTGTCCAAATCATTGATATTCGGGGATCTTCTCCTGGGTTGGATTGGCCTTATACAATACTGAGTGACTGACTATGAGTTGATGGATATACATATATATTTGGGATGGATCTTCCCTGGGTTGGATTGGCCATATACAGTACTGAGTGATTGAGTATTTTAGATTGTGAGTACACAGAGTTTTCACTAAGGTGCATCACATACAGTATATACATTGGCATGTAGATACAGAGATGTCATATTCCTCGTATTGTTTAGAATTGATTTGTTTTATTTATACTGAAAGCAACTGTTGAACTTGAAAGCATACCTACATTTCTGTATTGTTATCATTTATACTGGTCTGTACCCGCGGATCTCATCACTACTTTCAGCCCAGATGTTAGTCTTGTTACTTATTGAGTTGGTTGTACTCATACTACACTCTGCACCTCGTGTGCAAATCCAGGTGCTTTCGGATACGGCGACTGTTAGATCTCAGAGTGCTATTAGTTGGAGACTATCAAGGTAGTTGCCTGGAGTCCGCTGACCTTGACTCTCTTTCTTTCAGTGATTGTATTTTTCTATACTTTCAGATCGTGTTTTGTCAGTCAGACTTTATATTCATATTATGCTTTGTATTCATTTGTGAGTTTTTTCTATGAAAAATCAAATATTATGTTTTCAAACTTCAAAGATATTGTGGTTTATTGAGATTGTCGGCTTGCCTAGTATTGAGATAGACGTCATCACGACAGGTAAGATTTTAGGGTCGTGACACCCACAAAAGCTACAATGGCTAGTAAAGGTAATTAGTTTAATGAGTAGAAAAATAAATGGGTAGTCAAGGGTAATTAGTTTGGGTTTTATGAGTAAAGCTATAAAACTCTAATTTTTAAATTTTTATTAAACATATATTCACTTACCAAAACTTTATCTATAACTTTAAGGAAGTAGGATTGAAATAATATTCATGTAACAAAAAAAAACTTCAAACCCCGAAAAAACCGACAAAACCGAACCAATCCAAACAGATATAGTTGATTTAGTTTGGTATTGATAAAACCGAATCAACCCGGTCCATGTACACCCCTGTGGTGGGAAACAAGTTAAGCTCGGAAGTTTTGGGTTGGCAATTCATCTTAATGAGGGTAATTTTGCGAAAGAGTATAAGGCTGGTGCCTCTGCATACTACAATGAGGAATATGATGAACGGATGGATATATGTGCATTCGGAATGTGTCTTCTTGAGATGGTTGCTGGTGAATATCCATATAGGGAGTGCAACAATCAAAGGTGAATCAACAAAGGAGGCTTGTGCTTTCACTGCCAATTTTGTAATTAGTAGTCATCCTTTTAGGAGATTAGATTGTTGTACGAACTAGGGTGATGTTATAAGAATTTATGTTAGTATGCTGATCATCTCAATAGGATGAATCATACATGTTCTATATAGTTAAAGAGTAAGATGTAACTGATTGTTGATTTCATACCTTCTCTCTTGGAAACATTGAGAGTAGGAGCCTTTTGCTTTCCAAAATAAAATGTCATGACCCAAATATAGCAAACTGTGATTGACATCCAACATCTAACCCGGCGAGAGTGGCTACTTTATATCTACTTCGTTAGCTGCGTTGCAATTTTAAACCATCTCAATCAGATAGTCTATGTTTCAATAAAATGCCTTTTCTTAGCCCCCAAAAAAAAATAGTCTAATAAAATCATAAACTCCGTAATTAAGCCCTAACCAAGCATACTGCCAAGACAAAATTACTAGTCACTTTTCTTTTCCTTCCAATTACAACGTTAATGTTCGAGTCACCTCAAGAGCAAGGTGGGGAGTTCTTGGAGGGGAAGGATGCCGAGGGTCTATTGGAAACAGCCTCTTTACCTCATGGTAGGGGTAAGGCCTGCGTACACACTACCCTCCCCAGACCCCACTAGTGGGATTATACTGGGTTGTTGTTGTTGTACAACATTTATTAAACAAGAATTATGAGCCTATATGAGTGAGAAGACTACATCCAAACTTATGTAAGCGAATTCTATGTTGTTAGAATGACAACTACTGCATCTGATAGCTATATAAACATTCAATTTACGTGGCTGCACTTGCTTTACATGAGTGAATTATCCCTTTCTCTAATATATGGCGACACTCGACACTATGTCGTTATATATAGTGTGCGATTCGCCCCCTTTCATCAACCATTCATATCACGTCCTTTTTTTTTCGTTTTTGTTTTGTTTTAAGAGCTAGAATAAGAAACTTTCATTGTCCGAATCTCATTTAGTTCAATTAATGCGAGCAACAAGTTCAGGTTCCAAGTCCCTAGATTGGACAGTGCACATGGTGAAGAACTGAAGCCTTCTTTAAAATTTCTGTAAGGCCATCTCCGACCCTTAACCCTCGTTTTCTCCTCCAAAATAGTGTAAAGTTATTCCAACTATTACTTCATTTTTTACTCCAAAAAAATATTTTATTTTACTAGTTTCAAGGTACGCGCGATACGCGTATACCTCGTATCGATGAGTATTAATTTATTTAAAATTTATCCTTGAGTTATAAAATAAAAGTATAAGTTTATGAGAATCACCATGAATGTTAGTACTACTATACCAATTATACTTGTGTTACCTACCTCAATTAGGAAAGAATTTATGAAAGGTAAATCTTAAGTGATTTTAAAATCTTAAATATTAAAAATCTATAATAATACTTTAAACAAGGAAAGATTTAATATTCAAAGTTTAGTTGATTTTAAAGTTCTAAATATTAGGAAAATAACTTAAATTACAATTTTGTCCAATATAAAATCTGTTTTATAGGGTAAAAAAGGCGAACGACATTTCATTAAGCGCCTTCGTGCTTTTAATATAATATAGATATTCTTCTCTCTCTTCAATATTATATTATTATCTTTTATTTAAGTTTTATTTTCTTATTTCTATTAAAGAAATTCTATCTTTTTTTATTTTTTACATATTTATCATATTACATTATGGTAAAATTTAGATTAAATACTACATAAATATTCAACTTTCACCTCTAGTATACTCCCATAAATGATCTATTAATGCATTACAAAGTTTAAAATGAGCATCTGTATCCTTAATTCTTTTGTGTCGAGCTAAAAAGTATTCAAATCGGTGATTTTCATCTACTACTGTTAAGATGTAAAATTAATATTATAAAGATATTACTTAAACATAATTAGGTATATATAAAGAGATAAATTAAAAGAGTTAAATAATAAAAATAATAATAAAGTAATAGAAAAATAGCAATAGAGGAGATGAATAGTGTAACACTATTCATCCCTCATTTTGCAGTAGAAAAAACAGCAGCGTTGGAGATCAATTACTCTAAAAACCACTTGCATTATATCAAATGCAGTTGGCGTTGCAGATGCCCTAAGGGTGTGGTCGACTCCTATCAAAATGGGGGTGTTTTGGGTCTCAATTCTTTTCTTTTCTTTTTTTTACTATATATAGGAGGAAGGAAAAATGGGGTGAAATTAAAAAATAGCGAGAGAAAAATAGCCACAGTTTCAAAAGTAATCGAAATTTAGCCACTTTTCATGTAAAGATAAATCTGAACGAAAATATTGTTCAAAATCCGAAAAAATATTCCAACATAATATACTGGAGTTCCAGCATAATATATTGGACTTCCAGCATAATATACTGGACTTTCAGTATAATATACTGGTCCAGCATAATATGCTGGAAGTTCATACACAGGTGCTCCAATCTCCAGTATATTATGCTGGAACTTTCCGTGTGTTGGAGTTCCAGCATAATATGCTGGAAGTTCATACACAGGTGCTCCAATCTCCAGTATATTATGCTGGAACTTTCCGTGTGTTGGAGTTCCAGCATAATATGCTGGAAGTTCATACACAGGTGCTCCAATCTCCAGTATATTATGCTGGAACTTTCCGTGTGTTGGAGTTCCAGCATAATATGCTGGAAGTTCATACACAGGTGCTCCAATCTCCAGTATATTATGCTGGAACTTTCCGTGTGTTGGAGTTCCAGCATAATATGCTGGAAGTTCATACACAGGTGCTCCAATCTCCAGTATATTATGCTGGAACTTTCCGTGTGTTGGAGTTCCAGCATAATATGCTGGAAGTTCATACACAGGTGCTCCAATCTCCAGTATATTATGCTGGAACTTTCCGTGTGTTGGAGTTCCAGCATAATATGCTGGAAGTTGACACACATGTGCACCAATCTCCAATATATTATGATAAAACTTTCCATATTGCAGTAAAATAGTCGTTATTTTTCAATGACTTTGCAAACACTAGCTATTTTTCAATTACCAGTACGAAAATTGACTAGCCCGCACTATTTTTACGGAATATGGGGGGAGGAGGTTACAAGTAGCCGACTAATTGAACTACTAAAAATTTCCTCCGTTAAGAGTTCGGATCTTTGAATGGAGATAAAAGATTGTAATCCGAACGCTAGGATCAAATGTACATAGGTGTAACTAGATTAGTTGCACTAAAATGTATAGAACTACTTTTTGGTAAGCTCAATTTTGTGAAGGATCGGTAATTGCCCAATTATATTCTCAATTAGGAGTTGAGGAGGTAAGGTTTCATTTTATCCTCTGTTATATATTCACTTTTTATATTATTATTAATATACGGGTGTGTGGTCAATGCCAAATTCACAGCACCTATAGGTAAGTATGGCCCGAGGTACTTTTAAAACAAAAAAAAATTGCATTTATGTATAGACGATTGAATATTCTTAGATGATTGAATCTCTCAATCTTTTTATAAATATTTTTTTTATACCATCTTGATAGTTTTATTGAAAAACTTGATTTATTAATGGACTTATTTTAGGGGTTGGAAACTGCGTTACGAAATTAGCTAGTGGTAGCCAACATTTTTTAATCGTACTTAATAGCTAAATCAAGTGCACAACAATTTGGAAGTTTATTAACTATTGAAAACCGAGCAATTTCATTTTCACCATAAAGAGAAGTCCTCCACTTTATGTTAATCACACCGATCAACAGAAAACCATTGCCTGACCATGATACATCTAGAACGTCTAAAAACGATATACGACTCAAGCTATCGCACTTCAAATCAATAAGAAGTATTAAGCAGATTTAGGAGGTAAAGATTTTTGTTTACCCTAAAAAACGGATAACAATTGAATTTATATGTGGTTTTAAGAATATGTAGATTAATTCAATACGAGTAATTAGTGACGTTAGATTAAGCAAATGAAAGACGTAATAAATGACCAAACCAATGATAAGGGTGATTCCGGGCTCAGTTGATAGCTCGACAAAGAATCTGCCCTCGATCCAAGCTTGTACTTACGAAAAACTTAAGAACAAAAGTAAAAACATTGAACAATGAAGAGAATTGAAATAAATTATCTTGATATGCGTGTTATAATATCCCTCGTGAATAATAAGCTTCCTCCTTTATTTAGTAGGGGAGTTTTACCCTAACTATAATTCTAAGAAAGGTAAAACTCTTCTGTTTCGCTAATCACTAATTTTCTGCCGATGCAGACTGAGATTCACGTCGCGATATCCGGTTGGACAAGGATATCACTGCCCTTTGTTAGTCGTGTGCGGCTGTTTGGTAATGCTTTCTGGAGTCTTGATCCTCAAACCGGACCCGGAGGACATGGTCTTGATATCCCCGAGGGCAAATGTTTCGCCCGAGCACCGATACGAGGGGCTCCCCGCTCTGACTCCAATTCATTACGGTTACGTTCCTGCTCTGTTTGACTCACCAGGAAATTGAGCCACTCAGTGGGCTCAGTCTTACCCGTATACAGATAGTCCCCTCGTTTTGAGAACAGGCTCGCTGAAACGATGGGAAACGACAGATGACTCTGGTTTTTTCCTTCGTACGTTACGACGAGGGAGCCGAAATGTCCCATCAATCGCGGCGTTCTGACTTTGGACACGTGTCGCTCACCGGCAGGTTGCCTCTGAATATGAAGAGTAGGTTGTTTCCCCATAAAAGCCTCCTTCCATTGTCCTTTTTTTACTTTTCGACCAAATCGCTACTTTGAGTTTTCTAGACATCATCAAAACTTTCATCAAACCTTCATATCTTCATCCCTGTTCTTCAATCTCCACAACAATCTCCAGATTTCTGCCCAAATTTTCTTCAAATCTCCATACTCTGTTCTTAAGAACCCGTTTTTCCAAAACTTCGCATTTTTTTCTCAAATTTTCAAACACTCCCCCAGATGACAATGGCCAAAATATTGAAAACCATTCCTCAACAAGTTAGCTCTTCGTCTTCTCAACCGGCCGCTGGGACTTAATCAGTCTCCCCTGAGGTGGTTGCCCTTGAAACATCTTCCCTCGTTGTGGATGCTAATGAACCGGCCGCCGAGCCTCCCTTGTCAGCGTTCATTCCCGAGGGCTGCTCAATTACAGATGACTTTAATGTCGAGAAGCTCTCTCACAAACAGGACCGGGGTAAAGGAGTCTCAAGGTACATATGTTCCGTGACTGAGGATGTCCTTCCCATAGTTCGTAAGGACTGCAATTGGCAAGGCAAGAACGTAGTAGTCCTCGGGCCCGAGGACGCCGTCACTATCCAGGTGGAGGGGTATTTAAGTGTTTACATTTATCCCTTCACACTGGGCCCGATAGACCCAATCGTCCTAGACTTGTGCAAGAGGTACGAGGCATGCCTCGAGCAAATCCACCCATCGTTGTGGAGGATCGTGACCCTCCTCCGCTACTTCGTGAACAAGACCAAATATCGTCGGTTCACGATTGACCGTCTGCTTTGATTATATAGTCCTCGGATGTTCCGAGGGGGACTGATCAAGATTACTCGCCGGGCCAGCAAGGTCCCCTTCTCCAGTATCGACGAAGACCAAGACTGGGGCTAGCAGGGATACTTTGTCCGAGTGAAGACCGAGTATTTGATCCCCTGGAATACATGTCATTCCCTAAGAAATGGAATGCATCTCGTAAGTGCAACTCCCTCTTTCAACATAAAAAATTCTTCTTCTTTCATTTCTATCTTCTCATTCATGTTTGTGGCTGTGCAACTATCGCCCGGGTTTCGAATACGGTCCCCCGGTTAAAGGAGTGGATCGTGGGCATTTGTACTCAGATGTCGTACTTTGAGCGCACATGGTGCGAACTCTCAAAGGTTCGATGGAGGCCCGTTCTCATGGTAAGGTCTCTTTTCGAGTATCCAACACTATGTATTGACCTTTTATTATACTAACTCCTCTTCGCTCTTTGTTATTACAGGTTTGCCTAAGACCACCGAACTTAGGCCTTTGGAAGGGGGTGAAGATCTGCCCCTATCCATTGATCCCATTGTTTCTTCCACAGAGGAAGAGAAAACCCTCGGGCTCCTCGAGCTCTGAGGTGAAGAAACCGAAGAAGCAGGTGCTCCGCAAGCCCAGGAGGGGCTCTAGTTCCCGAGTGCCAGCCTCCGACTCCCTCCTCCGGCTTAGGGACGAGTCGGAGGATGAAACTATTTTTGTAACCCACGGGATGACCTATCCTGGGGACTGGGATGCATCCGAGGGGGATACTCGTGAGATCGACCCCCCTCAAACTCAAAAACCTGACGTGGATACCCGGGGTGAAACCTCCCAGTATGTCGATTCTGCTCCAAAGCAAGCGCCCGACGTAATTGAGATCTCGGGGGCGCCCTCCTATACAGAGTCTATGCTCGAGGAGGACCAAACGAGAAAGGAGAAATTCAACGAAGGGGGCTAGGATGCGGAAGATCCCTTTCACTCTTTTTTCGACGGAATGGATTCATCCGATTTGGAGGACTTGTCCGGGCTGAGGGACCTGGAAGTACCAAAACAAGACACTTCCTCAGAAGCTGGGGGTCGAGCTCGATCCTAAAATTGGTAAATCAGTTACCTGCTCTGAGTGTGGACCCCGGTTACAAGAGATCGATCATACTGACCGTCCCGGAGGATTACCGGGTTCCGTCCGCTCCTGTAGGGGTATCTAGCTACCTCTGATGCCTGGTGACCGAGGAGGACCAGGCAAAAATGAATGCGGTGAACGTGCCATGCCTTTTCAACGAGGCGCATCAGGCGCTGAATTGGGTAAGGCATTGTTCCCTCCCATCTATCTATTGTTATATGTTTTTGACATATCTTACGTTTTTTGCCTTTTTGCAGGCCTCGGTACTTCACCACGAGTTTCCTCAGATACCGGGTTGAATTCAATCAACTCGTGCTCGAGATCAAGGAGCTTGCCCAAAAAGGGGACATGTACAAGCTTCTTAGTGAGCAGTAGGAGGGGGTTGCCAAGAACCTCCAGGCCGAGCTGGATGAGGCTCAGGAAGAGGCATCGACCTTTAGGCATGAGCATGCTGACTTGGTGGAAAAGGTAAAGGTTTTTGAAGTTAGGAACGAAGATCTGGTTGTAGAGGCTAATAATAAGACTTCGCAGGTCCGGCAAAAGATTGACCAAATCGACCAACTCCGCAAGGATATGGATGAGATCTAAGTGATGTTCGATGGGTGGAAAAACAAGATGGACTTGCTGGTCTCGGAGAAGGAGACCGCCCAAGCCAAGATGTCTTCGGTGGAAGTTCAGGTAATTTTCAAGTCTATTATCTTTAGTATCTTTTTACAATTGCGAACATTTCTAATGCCTTAGCACAGAATCGAACATAGTAATAAGTCTTTTCTCGAAGGTCCGAACAAGACCTACCGTCGATGAAAATTTTGCTCAAACTTATGGGAGATCGGAATGGCTGGAAATTTCCCCAAGACGCTTATTTAAATATTTTTAGACTATATCTTTTTTGAGGGTAACCTTTGAACAGGTTTAGAATTTTGTTGAAGACCTTATGTTTTAATTACGAGCTTCAGATGTCTCCGAACCATTTTGAGGGTGGTCGTAGAATTTTAGGTTTAGGCACTTCCTTATAGATTTTGACCCTCCGGGTTTCGATAACCCGAGCCGCCCAAACTTGTCTCGGACAGAAGTCCTCGAATGGGGTAGCCCCTTTGGGCTCGGATAAGGGTGGCCCTTAGGCTCGATAGTTCCCGGGTAGGAATAGAAAAAAGAACGTTAGTTAGAAAGGTAGAAACTTTCTTTTATTTCTGTGCGTAATATACAAGATTGTAAGCACGTACAAGCTCGTATTATGGCTGAGGTGGCATACGCGGGCACGGTTCACTTGACCGTTTGGCCCTTATAATAAATCCTAACCACCGAGCCTAGACTGTTCAAGCACAAAGTTTGCTTCCTTGCTAAACATATTGACCCGAGGGTGATGGCCCCCAGTATTCAAGTCGATCTTCGAGAGGGCTCGGATACTGTTAATGCGACCATTTACTGTTGCCTCGTTAAAAACCTTGCTGGAAAACCCATTTGGAACAAAACCGGTTCAAGGGAAAAATAGTGCAATGCATGCTTTCAGACCTAACAACTATATTCTCCTTTGGTTGTTGCATGAAAGTGTTAGTCCAATCCGTAATAATAAAAAAAAGTGAATAAGGTTGTACCTTAGCAGTAGTATCATTTTAAGTGGGTCACATTCTAGTTGTTCGATAGTTGCGCACCGTTTCTTGCTTCGAGTTTATATGAACCTTTACCGGAAATCCCAATGACTCGATATGGTCCTTCCCAATTCGGTCCCAGCTTCCCTTCGTTCGGGTTATGGGTGTTCAGTGTTACCTTTATTAACACCA
Organism: Nicotiana otophora; assembly: GCA_000715115.1. Lineage (NCBI taxonomy): Eukaryota > Viridiplantae > Streptophyta > Magnoliopsida > Solanales > Solanaceae > Nicotiana > Nicotiana otophora. The sequence goes on from AWOL01S0043379.1 coordinate 100,777, forward strand.
AGTCCCCAACATTGAAGTGTCGGAGGTTGGCTCTTCGGTTGTAATATCTTTCTATCCGCTATTTCTGGGCGGCAAACCGGACTAGGGCAGCCTCACGTCTCTCATCCAATAGTTCCAGGCTCATTCGCATGGCCTCGCCATTTGATTCTTCGGTTGCATATCAGAACCTGAGCTTTACCAGGTGCCCATGGTAGAGGACCGACAATGTCCATTCCCCATTTCATGAATGTCCAAGGCGAAAGGACCGAATTTAGTAGCTTCCCGGGTTGGTGTATCATTGGTGCATGCCTCTGACAGCCGTCGCATCTCCGTACAAAAGTCCTTCGCATCTTTCTCCATGTCGATCCAGTAATAGCCGGCTCTAATTATCTTACGATCCAAAGATTCTACTCCCGAATGATTTCCGCATGTGCCTTCGTGAACTTCCCTCAAAACATATTCGGTGTCTCCCGGCCCCAAGCATATGGCGAGTGGGCCATCGAACGTTCTTCTGAATAGGGTACCTTCAGATAGGCTAAACCTGGCCGCCTTCGTGCGCAGAGCTCTCGATTCTTTAGGATCCGAGGACAGCTTCCCGGCCTTCAGGTAATCTATATACTTGTTTCTCCAGTCCCAAGTTAAGCTTGTTGAGTTTATTTTGGCATAGCCTTCCTCCACTACAGATTTTATGAGTTGTACGGCTATTCCTGAGCCGAATTCATCATCATCGACAGATGACCCCAAGTTAGCCAGAGCATCGGCTTTGCTATTTTGATCCTGGGGCACGTGTTGTAGGGTCCATTCCTTGAATTGATGCAGCGTTACCTATAATTTATCCAAGTATCTTTCCATATGTTCCTCTTTCACTTCAATGTCCCATTGACTTAATTTACCACAAAGAGGGAATCACACTTAGCTTCGATCGCCTCAGCCCCCAGACTTTTAGCCAATTTGATACCTGCAATCATGGCCTCATACTCGGCCTCATTGTTAGTCAATTTCACAGTTTTGATAGATTGCCTAACTACGTTACCAATAGGTGGCTTCAACACGATGCCAATTTCGGACCCCTTTGCGTTCGAGGCACCGTCTGTAAAGAGGGTCCATATTCCTGAGGAGGTCCCCGAAGTTAACAACGATTCCTTTTGGACTTCGGGTATTAAGGCTGGCATGAAGTTGGCCACGAAGTCTGCCAAACTTTGAGACTTAATGGTTGTTCGGGGACGATATTCGATATTGTACCCGCTAATTTCCACGGTCCATTTGGCCAATCGTCCCAAGTGCTCGGGTTTATGCATTATGTTCCTCAATGGGTAAGTAGTTACGACACATATGGGATGACATATAAAATATGGCTTTAACTTCCTAGAGACGCTTATCAAAGCGAGTACTAATTTCTCTAGGTGAAGGTACCTTGTTTCGGCCTCGCCTAGAGTCCTGCTAACATAATACAAAGGAAATTATGTACCTTCCTCTTCTCGAACTAAGACTCCACTTATCGCTATCTTGGATACCGCTCAGTACAGGTACAACTACTCGTCTTCCTTCGGTGTATGAAGCAAAGGTGGACTCGAAAGGTACCGTTTGAGTTTATCCAAGCTTGCTGGCACTTCGGGGTCCACGAAAAGTTATTCTTCTTCTTCGATAATGAGAAGAACCGATGTCTCTTATCAGAGGACCTTGATATGAACCGACCCAGGGCGGCTATGCGCCCGATTAGGCTTTGAATGACTTTGACATTGTCCACTACGGTGATGTCTTCTATAGCTTGGATTTTGTCGGGATTGATCTCGTCCCTCCGGTTGGACATGAGAATCCAAGGAACTTCCTGGACCCGACCCTGAATGCGTATTTTTTCTGGTTCAGCTTCATATTGTATTTCTTCATTATGTTGAACATTTCCTGCAAATGTTCCAAATGGTCCTCTGCTCGCAGTGACTTAACTAACATGTCGTCAATGTAAACTTCCATTAATTTTCCTATTTGTTCTTCGAACATCCGGTTTACTAGGCGTTGGTAAGTGGTACTGACATTTTTTTAGTCCGAATGGCATTACGTTATAACAATAGGTGCCGAATTTATTGATGAAGGAAGGTTTTGCTTGATCGCCCGGGTCCATCCGGATTTGCCTGTACCCGGAATAGGCGTCGAGAAAGTTGAGTAGCTCGTGGTCGGCCGTCGCATCGATCATATGATCAATGTTAGGAAAAGGAAAAGAGTCCTTAGGTCATGCCTTGTTCAAGTCTTTGCAATCTACCCACATTCTTAATTTACTTCCTTTTTTAGGCACTACCACTATGTTAGCTAACCAATTTGGGTACTTAACTTCCCGAATGGAACATATTTTAAGGAGTTTGGATACCTCGTCTTTGATGAATGCATGCTTGACTTCATATTGAGGCCTCCTCTTCTGCTTAACCGGGTGGAACTTTGGATCCAAGCTCAGCTTGTGAGTAGTTATTTCTAGCGGGATCCATGTCATATCAATATGGGACGAAGCGAAACAATTGATGTTAGCTATAAGGAATTTAATGAGTTTTTTCTTGAGCTTGGAAGTTAATCCCGTGCCCAGCTATACCTTCCGATCAGGCAAGTGTTCGATCAATATCACTTGCTCCAGCTCCTCGACCGTTGACTTGGTGGCATCGAAATCGTCAGGGGCGATGAACGACCTGGGAACTCCGTAATCATCATCCTCGCCTGCTTTTTGCTTATCTGATTTGGTCAGGGCCGGTGATTTCTATTTAGTTTCTTCCTTCCTAATTGACTCCGGGTTATTTGATGTCGAAAGTGCGGACATCTGGATCACCTCATTAATTGCGAACATTTCTTTTGCGGCCGGCTGTTCTCCACAAACTATTTTGATCTCTCCCGGTGTGGGGAACTTCAATGCATGGTGTAGTGTCGATGGTATTGCCCTCATGTTGTGAATACATGGCCTTTCGAATAAAGCGTTGTACCTCATATCCCCCTCGATGATGTAGAACTTCATTTCCTGAATGGTTCCGGCGGTGTTCACTAGAAGGGTTATCTCCCCTTTAGTAGTTTCACATTCCATGTTGAATTCGTTTAAGACCTGGATTACAGGTACTATTTGGTCTTGTAGACCCCTGGTCTACTACCCTCGATCTGATGATATTGACCGAGCTACCTGGAACAATCAACACACGCTTAACTCGAGATTTATTTGTGAGTACAGAAATTACCAGGGCATCGTTATGGGGTTACATGATGCCTTCAGCGTCTTCATCGTTGAAAGAGATGGTCCCCTCCAGCATGTAATCTTGGGTTTGCTTTTTCCTTGTAAGAGACACCTTAGTGCGCTTCAGCATTGTCCCCTGGGGGATGTCGATTCCACCGATGATCATGCTGATGACATCCTGAGGTTCCTCTTGCTTGGTCTGCTTGTTGGAGTCCCTATTCCTGAAGTGATTTTTGTCTAGATCACTCAAAAACTCCCGGCGGTGTCCACTATTGAATAATCAGTCCACTTCTTCTCTTAGCTGTCTGCAGTCTTCGATCATGTGGCCGTGAGTGCAATGATATTTACACATCAGGTTGGGGTCTCTTTGGGCAGGATTGGACTGCAATGGCCGAGGCCACTTGGTATCGTTGATGCATCCAATGGCTGACATGATGCTGGCGACATCGACACTGAAGTTGTATTCCGATAAACTTGGTGCCTCCTTGGCCCCGATTAGCCTGTCGAAACCATTTTTGCTCATGAGTACCTGGTTATTATGATCTCGATCGCTTCTTTTTTCATTCCTCACTGGGTTACGTCCGGATCCACTACCCATTCGATCTCCGTTATAGGGTTGATACCGATCTCTGCTTGGTCTTGGTTCATGATCGACGACTCTTTTAGACATGTCATTAGTTCTGATGGGATACACGAACCCAGAGGGGGGCCCGAGCTGATCATCTTCCACTTTGATTTTCGATTGGTACCTGATAAGTAGGGATTTTGACCTCTAATTTGTTCTCTTTTACTTGAGTTTTAGCTAAAAAATGCTTAAAGATATTCTCGGGAATTAATAAAATGTGCTTTCGTGCAGATATTGGGAGACAAGCCAAAGAAGTGAAAATCCACTCAAAAAGGAGTCAAAATTGGATAAAGACCAAAACAAGGCAAAAATGCTTGCAGTGCTGACCACAGAATACTGTGTGCGGCTGCAAACAATGAAGAAGCCATGTCGTATTAGCTTCAGAGTATGCAGACCGCATAATTTTGGTGTGTCCGCAGAAGAGAGATTTAGAGAGTTGGAATTTTGGGCAAGCTGAAGAAATGCGGACTGCACCATTATTGTGCGGCCTAGGATGCCAAGTGCGGTAGCACTCATTATTATGCGGCCCGCAAATGACCAGAATCAGAGAGCCTTGATTGAAGTTGTGCGGACCGCACTATTATTATGTGGCAACGAGATTCAAAGGTGCAGCCACATTTATAATTATGCGGTCTGCAGAAGAAGGTCCAAGTCCCAGCCCATGTTAAGTGTGCGGCCGCACACAGAAATATGCGGACCGCATAATTAGATGAAGTGCGGACGCATCCCACTTTTATGCGACTGCAGAAGGCCCAGTTAACCAGTCAAGCTCATAATGCGGAGCACACTCAGAATTATGCGGCCGCACAACCTCCGCAGAGGCATTTTTATCAAATATTTTCATGTTAGTATAAATAGAACTTTTTGTCATTTTTAGGGTAAGTTTGTTTTGGGAGAGCACCTAAGCCGTTTTTCTTTACTGTTTTGAGTAATATTGTACTAGATTAGCTTCTAAACATTACAGTTTCTTTCCCTAATCAATTATTATGCATTCTATCTTAATTTCTTCTTGTATTTCTTTATTTTTCATGAGTAGCTAAATTTCTAGCTAGGGTTGCGGCCCAACCCTAGTGTGGGTACTTAACGAGTGTTTGATTTAGGACTTGTTTGTGATTGGGTTAGTGATATTTAGCCTAGTTCTTGCTTGAATTCAAGAATTAATGGTGGCAAACATTGATTCATGCCTAATTGACTTAGTCTCTACTTGAGAAAAAGAGACTAAGTCTTGCAAAAGTTGGCTAATAAGAAATTGGGGCGAACTTAAAAAATTGATAGCCCCAATTAAAGGGTTGAATCTAGAGATAGTAAGACCCGACTTGAGCATTTATCACTTGTTTTGTGCAATACCGATTTGGCCTTGAGAAAGCCAAATTGGGCAAAATCACTCAAACTACCGAGAGGTATAGAGTAGGTAATTGCGTGTGCTTGCTGTATTACAACCCCGACCAATCAAACTTGTCCTAGAGTTTATAACCCATTAGCTAACCACCTAGGTGGAAGTCACGACCCTAGATCTTTTATCATTTGGAAAACAACCAAAATAAAAAATATTTTCTTCTAGTTTTATAATTGCAATCAATAGTTTAAAGTAGAAGTAGAAATAACAAACAAGAATGTGGAAGTGTAATCTAAGGCATATCATACAATTACACTAAGCATATACCTAAGCCCAATTCTAACTCCCTGAGGATTCGGCCCCGACTTGCGTTGGGTTTTATTATTGTTTCGACCACCTCACTACCTATATTTGTGATGTGAGTTTGGGCGATATCAATTTTTGGCGCCGTTGCTGGGGAGTTAAAAGGATTTAGCTATATATCTAGGTTTTTGTGTGATTTGTCTTCTTTTCCTTACGAGTCACTAATTTTGTTTTTGAATTGCTTATAGGTACGAGAATGGCTCTCAACAACGAGCCCATTGGAGGAGGAAGTGGGCAATGATCAAGGAGATGAAGTTCTTCCCGAACCTCAAGCAAATAGGCGAGGCCGACCACCTCAGGATAATGTTCTCGTCCCTCCCTCACCTCCACCAAGAGTGGCAGCACAACGAGATTTACCGAACAAGGGTTATGCAAGTGCTATAGTCCCGCCCTCCATTAGGGCGGGCAACTTCCAAATCACCAACGTGATGCTTACCCTACTTGATCAACGGGGATTCTTCACCGGGGCTCCAAATCAAAATGCTTACAAGCATCTCAAGGGGTTCGTCGATACTTGTTGGGGGAGCAAGAAAAGCAATGTTTCTGAGGACGCACTGAGGTTGAGGCTATTTCCCTTTTCTTTACGGGGAAAAGCATTGGACTGGCTAGAGAGATTGCCCAATCATTCCATCCATACATGGGATGAGTTGGCCAAAAGTTTCATTGCCAAATTCTTCTCTCCGGGGCATATGGCTACACTGTGGGATGAAATTCTAGTGTTCAAGCAAGAGCCCAATGAGCCATTGCACGAGATTTGGGAAAGATATCATACCATGGTTAAAGAGTGCCCGAATAATGATATGACTGAGGCCATGATCTAACAAACCTTCTACAAGGGGATCAACACAATAAATCAATGTATGGTAAATCAACTCGTCGGTGGGAACTTCATGAACACACCTTATTCCGAAGCTTGTGAAATTATGGATGAGATGGCGGATACCTCATCAGCATGGCAAAGTAGGGCCAATGTTCCGCAAGGTGACCCCAATGTCATTCACCTACACAAGGAACTACATGATCATGGGCAAGCTATCGCAGAGTTAACAACCACAATGAACCAATTGGCAAAAGCTCAGTTGCAACAAGTTCAAGGGCCGAAACAAGTGAATGTGATGAAAGGCGTAAATATGATGATGAACAAGAGACGGCAAAAAGGTCAATAAGGGCAAAACCGTCCGAAAAAATTCATGCAAGATGATAGTGGGTATGACCAAGGTGATTCATATGATGAGCAAAAAGAAGAAGTACAATACGTCAACAATTATCAAGGTCAAAGAAACAATGCTCAAAATCAACAACAATGGAGATCACAAGAAAATCAAGGAAATTGGAACAACCAAGGCCACCAAGGCAATTGGAGTGGTGGCAACAACAATCAAGGCAATTGGAATAATCAAGGAAACCAAGGCAATTGGGGTGGCAACAATCAAAGTAATTGGGGAGGTAATCAAGGAGGGTGGAATAATAACAACAACCGGGGGTCGGGTTTTCAAAGGCCCCCGATGTTCCAACTACCGAGCAATCCACCTCCCTATCCTTCTCAATGCCCGAGCTCTTCTAACAATGAGATGGGATGGATTGAAAATATGTTCAAATAAATGATGGAGAAAAATGCCAACTCCGATGCTCAATTAGCCTCCCACAACACTTCAATCTGTAATTTAGAGGTTCAACTTGGCCAAATCTCACAAGCATTGAACACTCGTCCTAAAGTGGCACTACCAAGTGATACGGTGGTGAACCCAAAGGGTGAGAATAATACGGGACATACTATGATCGTGACTACGAGAAGTGGAAAAGGTGGAGATGCAACCACCTCAAATCAAAGAAGAATTATGGATGATGATGTTGTGGTTCAAGAAGATGAAATTCCAAGTAATGTGGTTCAAGCTAATGACGAAGTGAGAATTGATATTGATGCAAATGTGGAGGAGCCGCAAGTAGAGGTGAACCTGTCTAGGGAGCACGTGATTGACATACCGGAACCGGTAGTGCCAAAGGCTAAGGCACTAATGCCAAGGCCTCCTCCTCCATACCCTCAAAGGCTTACAAAGAAAATTAGTGAGAACCAATTCAAAAGGTTTATTGACATGATGAAGAGTTTGTCTATCAATGTACCACTGGCTGAGGCGTTGGAAGAAATGCCGGGTTATGCAAACTTCATGAAGGATTTGGTCACCAATAAGAGGTCGATGAATTGTGAAACTATCAAGATGACACATCAAGTGAGTGCTATTGTGCACTCAATGGCTCCGAAATTAGAAGATCCGGGTGCTTTCACAATCCATTGCACTATTGGGAGCGCTGACTTTGCCAAAGCTTTATGTGATTTGGGGGCAAGTATCAACTTAATGCCCTACTCAGTATTCAAAACTTTGGGAATTGGGCAACCAAGACCCACATCTATGAGGTTCAAATGGCGGATCATACTATGAAGAGGCCATTGGGAATTATTGATGATGTGTTAGTCTGTGTTGATAAGTTCATCCTTCTAGCGGACTTTGTGATCCTTGATTGTGAGGTTGAATACGAGGTGCCTATTATCTTGGGTAGACCTTTCCTTGCTACAGGGAAGGCTCTTGTTGATGTGGAAGCCGATGAGATCATTTTCCGGGTGGGTGACGAAAATGTGGTTTTCCATGTGCGCAAATCGATGAGGCAACCAAATAGCAGTGAAGTTTGTTCATTCGTAGATTTAGTGACCAAAGTACTTCTTGATGATGCTAGTGCCACAATGAATGTTGAGTATAATCTGGAAGCCGTATTGCTCAACCTTGATGATGAGGAGGAGAAAGAAGTCTATGTGGAGTGTGTGAATGCATTGCAAGGGATGGGGTCGTACACTTATGAGCCCCGCAAGATATCTTTGGATCTTGAAAACCGGAAGACTCCTCCAACAAAGCCCTCAATCGAGGAGCCTCCCACTTTGGAGTTAAAGCCATTGCCTCCGCATCTTAGGTATGAATTCCTTGGCCCTTCTTCTACTTTACCGATTATCCTTTCTTCTTATTTGACTAACATGCAGGTAGAGTCCACATTGGAGGTGCTACAAAGGAGGAAAAGAGCAATCGGATGGACCTTGGCGGATATCCGGGGCATAAGCCCCGCCTTTTGCATGCCCAAGATTATATTGGAAGAGGGTGCCAAACCCTTCGTTGAACATCAAAGGAGGCTAAATGAAGCAATGCAAGAGGTGGTCAAGAAGGAGATCATAAAGTGGTTGGATGCCGGGGTTGTTTACCCCATTTTCGATAGCTCATGGACTTCTCCAATGCAATGTGTCCCAAAGAAAGGTGGCATGACTGTGATAACAAATGACAAGAATGCATTATCCCCACAAGAACTGTCACCGGGTGGAGAGTGTGCATGGACTATAGGAAGCTCAACAAAGTCACTCGGAAAGATCATTTTTCGCTTCTATTTCTTGATCAAATATTGGATAGGTTAGCCGGACGCGCTTTTTATTGCTTCCTGGATGGATACTCTGGCTACAATCAGATTCTTATTGCTCCCGAGGACCAAGAGAAGACCACTTTCACTTGTCCATATGGTACCTTTGCATTCTCGAGGATGCCATTTGAGTTATGTAATGCACCGACAACTTTTCAACGGTGTATGATAGCTATTTTCACTGATATGGTGGAAGATATTCTTGAGGTCTTCATGGATGATTTCTCCATCGTTGGGAATTCTTTTGATGATTGCTTAAACAACTTGGACAAGGTATTGGCAAGATGTGAGGAAACTAACTTGGTTTTGAATTGGGAGAAATGCCACTTCATGGTCGAGGAAGGCATTTTCCTCGGTCACAAGATTTCAAAATATGGTATTGAGGTTGATAAAGCCAAAATTGAAGTGATCTCCAAACTCCCTCCCCCTACATCCGTGAAGGGAGTGCGAAACTTCTTGGGTGATGCGGCATTCTATCGCCGATTCATCAAAGATTTTTCCAAAGTGGTGAACCTTTGTGTAAACTTTTGGAGAAGGATGTCAAGTTCCATTTCAATGAAGATTGCATGAAGGCATTCGAGTTGCTTAAGTTCATGCTGACTACTACTCCTATTATTACCGCACCGGATTGGAGCTTGCCATTTGAGCTCAAGTGTGACGTAAGTGATGTGGCGGTTGGAACGGTGTTGGGGCAACGTATCAACAAAATCGTCCATCCGGTCTATTATGCAAGCAATACCATGAATGATACCCAAGTCAACTACACAGTGACCAAAAAGAGCTCCTTGTTATTATCTTTGCAATGGAGAAGTTCTGTCCATACTTAATTGGTACAAAGGTGATTGTTCATACCGACCACGCGACACTTCGGTATTTGATGAGCAAGAAAGATTCTAAGGCAAGGTTGATGCGGTGGGTGCTTCTATTGCAAGAGTTTGATCTAGAAATTCAAGATCGCAATGGTAGCGAGAATTAAGTGGCAGACCACTTGTCCCGATTGGAAGAGGAGGGGAGGCCACATGATGGCCTTGAGATCAATGATTCATTTCCCGACGAGCAACTCCTAGTCGTTTCAATGAACGAGATACCATGGTTCGCCGACTTAGCAAACTATCTTGTGAGTGGCATTGTACCGAATGAAATCTATTCAAACAAAAGGAAGAAGGTCAAACGAGATTGCCTTGATTATTACTGGGATGAGCCATATATTTTCCGAATATGTACCAATGGTGTGATTCGACGATGTGTGCTGGAGGAAGAACAAATGAGTATTCTTGAGGCTTGCCACTCTTCACCATATGGTGGTCACCATAGTGGAGCAAGAACGGCGGCAAAAATTTTGAGTTGTGGATTCTCTTGGCCTACTCTCTACAAGGATGCTAGTGAGCTTGTCAAGCGGTGTGATGAATGCCAAAGGGCCGGTGGGATCTCAAAGAAGAATGAAATGCGTCTCATCACCATTTTGGAGATAGATATCTTCGATGTGTGGGGCATTGATTTTATGGGTCAGTTTGTTTGTTCTTGTGGGAACACATACATTCTAGTTACAGTGGACTATGTATCTAAATGGGTTGAGGCCATTTCTTTGCCCAACAATGAAGCAAGGAGTGTGGTGGCAATCTTAAAAAAGAACATCTTCACGAGGTTTGGTACCCCAAGAGACATTATTAGTAATGGGGGTTCACATTTTTGCAATAAGGCTTTTGATACCTTACTCACAAAATATGGTTTCACTCACAAAGTATCAACCCCCTACCATCCTCAAGCAAGCGGACAAGTTGAAGTCTCCATCCGGTAGATAAGGAGTATTTTGTCAAAGACAGTCAATGCCAATCGGACGGATTAGTAAAGAAAACTTGATAATGCTCTTTGGGCTTATAGAACGGCCTACAAAACACCGATCGGGATGTCTCCATACCGTCTAGTGTCCGGGAAGGCATGCCATCTTCCGGTAGAACTTGAGCATAAGGCCTTGTGGGCTTTGAAGAAGTTGAACCTTGAATGGGATGTCGCGGCAAATCTAAGGATGTCACAATTGAATGAGCTTGATGAATTCCGGTATGATACCTACACAAGCTCGTCTCTTTACAAGGATAAGATGAAGTACCTCCATGACAAGTACATCCACAACAAGGAATTTAAAGAGGGTGATCTTGTGCTATTGTTCAATTCCCGGTTACGGATATTTCCGGGCAAGTTGAAGTCAAAATGGAGTGGCCCCTTTGAAATGGTGAATGTAACCCCCTTTGGTACTCTAGATTTGAAAAATAAGAATGATGAGGTATTTAGAGTCAATGGGCACCGGGTTAAATATTGTCTTGGCAATGTTGATGATGGCCACATTGTGGCGGTTCTTCATTTCAAATGATTGGTAATATGCGTTGTGCCGCGACGTTAAATCAGGCGCTTCTTGGGAGGCAACCCGTGCATCTATTTCTTTTTCTTGTTTTTCTTCTTTGTTAGATAGCTTTGTTTTGTGCTAATTAGTTTTGAAGTGTATGCAGGAATGGGTGTGCATTGTAGGGTCTGTGTAAGAAAAATTGGCTAAGTATCACAGGAGTGCGGACACACCAAAATTATGGACCGCACAATCACTTTGTGGCCGCACAATTCTGTGTGCGGTCGCACAGCAGGAAGATCAAAAATTCATGGTCTCTGAAGTTTGTCCTGTCAAATTTCCTTAACAAATTGCGGCCGCACATAAAATTGTGCGGTCGGCATAAATTTTGCGACCGCACTCATTCTTGTGCAGACTGAAGAAAGTCTTCCTAGGTACAAGTAAGGAGTGCGGACCGTACTCAAAATTGTGCTGCCGCACTCAGGTAAGTCCTGGGCCCGACAGGTCAACCTTTAAATAGGGCTTTTCAAAACTTTTCACACTTTACACTCTCTGAAATCTCAAGCCCTAAGCAAGCATAGTGCATACCCCATTAGCTCTAAAACTTTCCTTATTTCATCAAGTTAGATTTTCACCTGCATCATTCACTACTGGTATGTCCAATCCATGTTAAATTTTTGTTCTTTCTTCTTAATTTGTGTTCTTATTTTCTTTGATTAGTTTAGTTATTTTTAGGCCTATAAATGCCAAATGTGCTTAATATGTAATTTAAAATCATATGGGTAGCCTCGCATGTGTTAATTAGGGACTGGATAGACCATTAAGCTTGTCAATTTGTGCAAACCGTGTCTAAATTGTGAAAATATTGCACGAACCTAGTTTACTGCCCGTGAAAATTCAAATTGTGCAGCCGCACACATTTTTGTGCGGTCCGCAGTTCTTTAACTTAGGGCTTCTGTGTGCTTGAATTGTGCGGACCGCACTCAAAAATATGCGGCCCGCAGTGCAATTATGCGGTCCGCAGCAAAATTGTGCGGTCCGCACTGATGAATGATTAGAGAACCCAGTATTCTACCTGGGGATGTGCGATCGCACTCAAAATTGTGCGGTCCGCAGTGAAATTGTGCGGTCCGTAGTGAAATTGTCTATCCGCAGCAAAATTATGCGGTCCGCACTGATGAATGATCAGAGAACCCAGTATTCTAAACCTGGGGTTGTGCGTCTGCACTCAAAATTGTGCGGTCTGCACTTTTGGTTGTGCAACTGCACTCACTTTTGGGCGGTCCACATTTTTTGTTGTGCGGACCGCACTGCCTCTTCTGTTTTTCCACAACTGGCCTGCAACTACCATGCATATATTTGTGTCCTATGAACTTGAACTCTAACTGATTCTTATTGTTATGAATTACAGACGATAGTTAGATCACATAGTGGAGGAGATACATCAAAAGGAGGGCAGAACCCTCCCGAGGCCGAGGCCGAGGCCGAGGCAAGAGTAACCTACCACTTGCCATTCAGAGGACCATAGACAAGAAACCAACCGCCAACAGAGTTCCTGAACCGTCCGAGACCAGTGAGTATCTCCCATCTAGGGAAGATTCTGAGGGTAACTCCATGCAAGCACAACCGGAAGCCTAATCACAACAAGTCCCTGGTAGATTCCACTTGGTAGATGAGTCATCTTCAGCTGCTAGTTCTTATTTTAAAGGTTTGGGAGAGGGTAGCACAGATTCTGAGCCCTCTTCCTCACATGTCCCGGCTGCACCAATTAATATTGATGATGATGATGTCGCCCGGACGATGGTAGATGGGGTGATGCTACAGTGGGGGGTTTAGAGAGGTCGAGGAGAAGGGAGATGTGGGAAGACAGATTTGTCAGCTTGACTGCCTTCAACAAATTTAGAGAGTGGTGGCCCCAGAGATCGCTCACTCTTGAGCGACAATTCTTGATGAATGATTTGGACAAGCACAACCCAAATGTCCTCTGACATTTCCAGGAGAGAAAAGGATGGAAATGGTTCACCCAAAGCATCCTCGATGCAAATGAGCACTTGGTTAAAGAATTTTATGCCACTGTGGCTCACATTAAGAAGGGTACCAAGGTGACAAAAGTGCAAAATCTGAAAATCCGATTCGACTCATGTGCTTTGAACTCTTATGTGCGATTTGAAGAAGTGGAGGCAGTCCAATACTTGGCAAAGTTGGATGTGGGTGATGCAGCTCGCCCGTGTCTAGCTGAGATTTTGGCTATTCGAGGATCAACACCTATGTGGCTTACAGCAGGGGTTCCCATAGTTTGGGCCACCCTAAATTTTGAAGCAAAAGGGTGGCAAACATTTGTGTGCAGCTGCATTGATCCGTGCCTAAATGAGAACAACCCCCACTTCCCCGTGCAGTCCTGGTGGCTTCAATTATGGCTAGGTATCCAATTAATGTTGGTGCCATCATGTCCACCAACATTACATTAGCTGTCCAGAAAGATGAGAGATCATACCCGTACCCGAACTTCCTCACAGAATACTTCAAAGATCAAAAGGTGGAGCCGAGGCAATATAATACAGAAGTAAAGGCCAAAAAGCATTACTCATGGTACCAGGCAACTACCTCCGCTAGCCAGTGTGAGGAGCCAGCGATAGTAGTTATTGATTCAGCTGCTGAGCCTTCCACAGCAGTTGGTCCTTCTACTGGGACAGCAGCCATGCCACCACTATCGTCTTCTAGACCACCAGCTTCACTATCAGTGCCAACTTCATCCACTTATCCACAGATTGCGCTGCGAGTCTCCCAGACATTGGCGAGTCTCAACAACTGGATGCATGCAGCTACTTCAAAGTTATCTGACATATCCAATGTTGTTGAAGCACAGTCATCAGCCCCAGCAGCACCATAGGTACCTCCGTCAGTGGAGGAAACATTGAAGAGGATTCTAGACAACCAGAATACCATTATGGAGACTCTAGTGGCGCATGGGGAGGTCATTGAGGAGTTGGGAAAGCAAACAAAGAAGATGCGGAGGTCTCAGGCATCGAAGAGGTCAGTGGACAAGTTGAGGAAAGTGGTTGCCAAAATTGCATTTGCCGGAGATCTACCACTGGAATTACTTATGGAGGGAGCACCTTCAGCACCAGCAGTACCAGAGGCATCACATATAGCAGCCGGCCAGTCTGAGGAGCCGGTTGTGACGTCCCACACCGCTGAGGAGATGATCCAGATGCTCAGCAATCCTGTTATCTCTCAGCCAGGTGATGATGAGATACAGCTAGAGGAGACAGAGGGTGTTATGGATCCCATGCAGACTGATACCATATAGGGAGTTATCTTAACTCTCTACCCTTCCCTGTTCTTATTTTTGTTAATCATTGGGGACAATACTTATTTTAATTCGGGGGGTGGTCTATTTTGATTGATTGACATTGATATGTAGCCTGTAATAACACTCATACTATTTTTCCTTTATCTTTATTTTCTCTTTGGTATGTATATATTCTCCCATTTATTTGATGTATATATTCAGTCTCCCATATGTATATATGCATTTTACTTCGGTTTGTATATTCATTTATCTTGCTTTCCGTTACTTTGTCTTTCTTAGTAGTATAACTTCTTATTTACTTTAGTAGTTTCTTTTTGATTTGTTAGCTTCTTTTTACATTTGAGTGATCAATAAGCCTTTGGTTTTCTTAATGCCAATGTTCTTTCCAAAGGTGGATTTTGTGTGAACCGGATGGCTCTTCCCAACGATGGATGGCGTGACAACCTTCTTAAGGGATTGAGTCTGTTTTCTTTTATGTTTAGGCAAATATAGTAGTAATGAATAAAAGGGTCTCAAGCATGCTTCACTTGGTACCAACACATTTACCTTCCTTTATCCGTTTTGTAATGACCCTCTCTTGGCACCCAATCTTTTCTTAGCATTCTTGAGAAACAATTAGCAAATACATAAATTTGGGGGGAGAGACGAGGAGTTTGAAAGTGAAAAAAGGTACAAAGAAGAGAAAGAAAGGAAGAAAAGGGAAGGCAAAGAAAAGAAATAAAGACTAAAAAGAAAAATGCCAAAAAGAAAGTGAATAAGGTAGAAAGTTGAAGGGATTCAAAGAAAACAATGATGAAGGGCATGGAGTAAATAGAAAGGGAGAAAAATGAATGTCATGACCAAGAAAGAGTGACGTTACGTCTCTCTAGTTCCGCCGAGGAAAAAGGAACTGACTCAAAGAGTCGACAAAGTATGAGCCAAAGAGAAAATGGAGTACTTAAGGAAAGATGAAACCATTCTATTCCAACAAGTCCTACCTTAGTCCAAAAGCCTTCATTACATCCCACAAAATCCCTACATGATTTCAAGTTGAGTGAGCTTACATTAGTGGTGATTTACATAATGGGCAAGCTTATGTTACTTAGAGCCGGACTTGTGGCATTCTTTTGAGAGAAATGAGCGAGCTTTTCACAATCCTTGCATCGAGTGTTACATTCTAAAGTGAGATATGCTAATGAAGAGTAGAGGAGGAGGAGTTTGGGATCCACAATGACCTATATGAAAGAGCGAGCTTCCTTGATGAATATAGTCAACTCTTGATGCTCTAGAGTCACATTAGAACTATTGTACTCAAAAGGTCAAATCATTACATTGTTGATAATTCATACGTGTTGTGGGTAATTGTTGGTCCCAATTGATGTGTGATTGATTCACCTTAGGCCAGCTGAAATATTCCTTTTTCTAGTGGAGGTGAAAATTGCCTTAATTACTTGAGGACAAGCAAAAGCTTAAGTTTGGGGGAGTTGATAAGTAGGTATTTTGATCGCTAATTTGCTCTCTTTTACTTGCGTTTTAGCTCAAAAATGCTTAAAGGTATTCCCAGAAACTAATAAAATGTGCTTTCGTACAGGAATATTGGGAGACGAGCCAAAAAAGTGAAAATCAACTCAAAAAGGAGTCAAAATTGGACAAAGACCAAAACAAGGCAAACATGCTTACAGTGCGGACCGCACAATACTGTGTGCGGCCACAAACAATAAAGAAGCCCTATCATATTAGCTTCAAAGTATGCGGACCGCGTAATTTTGGTGCGGCCGCAGAAGAGAGATTCAGAGAGTTGGAATTCTGGGCAAGCTGAAGAAATGCGGACTGCACCATTATTGTACAGCCGCAGGATGCCAAGTGCGGTCGCACTCGCTATTATGCGGCCCGCAAATGACAAGAATCGGAGAGCCTTGATTGAAGTTGTGCAGACCGCACTATTATTGTGCGGCCGCAGGATTCAAAGGTACGGCCGCATTCATAATTATGCGGTCCGCAGAAGAAGGTCCAAGTCCCAGCCCAAGTCAAGTGTGCGGCCGCACTCAAAAATGTGCGGACCGTACAATTAGATGAAGTGCAGCCGCATCCCACTTTTATGCGACCGCAGAAGGCCCAGTTAACCAGTCAAGCTCATAATGCGGAGCACACTCAGAATTATGCGGCCGCACAACCTCCGCAGAGGCATTTTTATCAAATATTTTCATGTTAGTATAAATAGAACTTTTTATCATTTTTAGGGTAAGTTTGTTTTGGGAGAGCACCTAAGCCGTTTTTCTTTACTGTTTTGAGTAATATTGTACTAGATTAGCTTCTAAACATTACAGTTTCTTTCCCTAATCAATTATTATGCATTCTATCTTAATTTCTTCTTGTATTTCTTTGATTTAGGACTTGTTTGTGATTGGGTTAGTGATATTTAGCCTAGTTCTTGCTTGAATTCAAGAATTAATGGTGGCAAACATTGATTCATGCCTAATTGACTTAGTCTCTACTTGAGAAAAAGAGACTAAGTCTTGCAAAAGTTGGCTAATAAGAAATTGGGGCGAACTTAAAAAATTGATAGCCCCAATTAAAGGGTTGAATCTAGAGATAGTAAGACCCGACTTGAGCATTTATCACTTGTTTTGTGCAATACCGATTTGGCCTTGAGAAAGCCAAATTGGGCAAAATCACTCAAACTACCGAGAGGTATAGAGTGGGTAATTGCGTGTGATTGCTATATTACAACCCCGACCAATCAAACATATCCTAGAGTTTACAACCCATTAGGTAACCACCTAGGTGGAAGTCACGACCCTGGATCTTTTATCATTTGGAAAACAACCAAAACCAAAAATATTATCTTCTAGTTTTATAATTGCAATCAATAGTTTAAAGTAGAAGTAGAAATAACAAACAAGAATGTGAAAGTGTAATCTAAGGCATATCGTACAATTACACTAAGCATATACCTAATCCCAATTCTAACTCCCTGAGGATTCGACCCCGACTTGCGTTGGGTTTTATTATTGCTTCGACCGCCTCACTACCTATATTTGTGGTGTGAGATTGGGCGACATCAGTACCTATTATGGACGTCAGCCCAAGTTACCGCTGGGTACTCTAGGGATGGGCATTCGGTATTTCGGTATTCAGTTTATCAATTGTGTTTACCAAATATTATACCAAGTAGTTCGGTACGGTTCAATATTTCTTTCTTTGGTTCGGTACGATTTCGGTATGGTTTCGTTTGATACATTAACGGAATAGATGATATAGATGGAGTGGACAGTGGACTGGACATTTGGACATGATGTGCTATGCTAGAAGCTGCTTGCTAAAAGAATTTATATTTGATATGATATTTTGAAGAAATAGAGTAACAGCAAAAGCAAAAAACCAACATTCCAAGCATCAGTCATCTATGACCTAACAAGCATCAACAAAAATCAGCCAACTAACAAAAGTACGAAACAGAGCATACAAGACAGTGCATCTTCCTCATCTCTTTCTCTCAATTACGATGAAATACTACAAATCCCCTTCTTCCTATAGTAAAAGTAAGGAAGAGTTAGGGCGAAGGACCTTAAACCTCATACCATGTCACCAAAGGGTAAGTAGGAAAAAAGCCATTGTTGGCCTTAAAATGAAGTGCCCAGCAACACAATTCCTTCAATCAAAACCAAAATCAAGCAATGTTCCATTCTAGATAGAAAGTTCCTTATCAGAAAAATTCCCTGATATAACCCACTGTTGCATCAAGCATCAGTCATCCTACGTCTTTTATTAAGCTTAGGATTGTAAAAGAAAATCTACAAGTTCCAGTTCAAAAAGTTGACAGGCCCTGCATCTAGAGCTGCTTTTCATTCCGACGCAGTTACAAAACTCAAGAGAAAATTTTCTCAATCAAGAAAAGCAATGTTGTTCTTTTCAGCCTTTCTGAACCATATACTTCTCGATTTCTCAAGCTCACAACAGTCATATAGAGCCAAGATGAACCAGCAAAAACATAAACTCTGGTATTACAGTACAGATATATAAGAAATAGAGTAACAGCAAAACGCCAAAACCAACATTCCAAGGCTCCAAGCAAGCAGTCCCTGTATCTCCTAAATGGATTCAAGTCACGCTAACTAAGAAACTAGCCAACTAACGAGGCTAATTAAAGTACAGAAACACAAAAAGCATCAGAATTAAAGTATATTAAATAATAAACACAAATGAATAGAGAAGTTGTCCATTCAAGCACTTCTTTAAACGAGCAACAGAATGCAACACAGTAACAACATCTGCCATCTAACAAGCATCAACAGAAATCAGAATTCGATAATATTCAGATGCAACAAAAACAGAGAGTGCATACACCTGCCAAAACATAAAGCTACAATTGTAACTAACAAGCAGCAGCAACCTCAACATGAGAACACTGGCCCAGAAGTCTAAGTGTCTAACATATTAAGCTTAAAAAGTCTAACAAATTAAAAATAACATATTGTCTCAAGTAAACTTAAATACGAATTTCTTAAAGACGCTCAAGACGGCCCCAGATATGCTTCCTTAAACTATATATGATATCCCTCTTTGGATGAACATTATAGACTCAACCCTAGTGCTTGCACTCTACTTTGTGAACTTCTTTGTTATCTTCGACCACCTCAAAGTGTTCCCAAACATGTGAGCGCACTTTAGGAGCATAGGGCATGATTGAATTTGAACCTAAAAAATAAGGTAAAGCCATAAGTTAGAATATAAGTTTTTGATGATAAAAGAACAAAACTACAAAAGCATATCACCAAACAAATAGAGTATTAAACTTACCACTCAAGTTGCAACTATACATCAACAATGCTAGTAGTGCTTCCATTATTTTCCATATCTAAAGATAAGTCGGCCAAATATGTCATTCAACATAAGCAAGTGTAATGTATTATTTTGAATTAAAACACACACAAAATATTAAAGCTTACCAAGTTCGAGTTTCTCAAGATACTCCCACTCTTCTTCAACACTAATAGGATTCATCTCTTCTCTAAGTCAATCTTGAACACAAATAAGAGCTTGCACGCATTTAGGAGTCAATGAACTCCTAAATGAATCAAGAATATGGCCACCGGAGCTAAACGCACATTCTGATGCCACGCTAGAAATTGAAATGGCCAACACATCACGAGCCATCTCAGAAAGAATAGGAAATCTAGGAGCATTGTGTTTTCCACCAACTTAAAATATCCAATTCTTCACTAAAAGGCTCTTGTTCTTCACTAATATATTTATCCAACTCTAATTTAGCACCCCTACTTCCATTCTCTTCCTTTTAAAGCTTACCGAGTTCAAGTTTCTCAAGATACTCCCACTCTTCTTCAATACTAATAGGATTCATCTCTTCTCTAAGCCAATCTTGAACACAAATAAGAGCTTGCACGCATTTAGGATTCAATGAACTCCTAAATGAATCAAGAATATGGCCATCGGTGCTAAACGCATATTCCGACGCCACGCTAGAAATTGGAATGGCCAACACATCACGAGCCATCTCTGAAAGAATAGGAAATCTAGGAGCATTGTGTTTTCCACCAACTTAAAATATCAAATTCTTCAATAAAAGGCTCTTGTTCTTCACTAATATATTTATCCAACTCTGATTTAGCACCCCTACTTTCATTGTCTTCCTTTTATTTCTTCAAGTGAAGCTTCGTCCTTATTAATGATGTAGTTATAACGCTCCCACTAGATGTATTTATGTTATCAGATGAAGTAGATCTAGATGGAGTTTGAGGACAAGATCCCGATGAATACTTTTTTAGATACTCTAGAAATAAAGAATTCATATAAGCATATACCTCATAATTTATTTTATTCCCTTTTTCCTCCCCAAAAATTTCATCAAGCGCAAGGCTAACATATTCAAACTTGTTACGTGGATCCAATACGGAAGCAATAAAAATTATTTTATTCATCTTTTCAGGCTCACCCCAATACTTCTTGAACTTTTCTTGCATCCTCTCAGCTATGTTTCTCAAACTCTCATCCTCAATAATTAAACACATTTTCAAATGACAATAAAGTTCAGATACATCCTCAAAATGAGCATTGCAAGTGACATAACGTGAACCTGAAACTTTTTTGGCGAGCTCGTGAAATCTTTCAAGAAACTTTATCACGTTTCTCACATTCACCCAATCATCAGATTCAAGAGGACCTGCACTACTACCGTCTTCACAAAGATGAGAACAAAGATAAGCAGAAAATCTATAATCAAAAAGATGAAACTTGTTAAAGGCCTTTTCAAAGTTTTGCGCCGTATCCAACATCAAATAGGTGAAATTCCACCTAGTAGGAACATCCAAACACAATATGTTGGTACATTCTAACTTTACATGTGCATAACATCGTTTAAACTTTAAGGTCATTGCAGGCGACGATCTCACATACCTCACAATATTTCTAACATGTGTGATAGAAGCATCAATTTCTTTCAAACCGTCTTGCACAATTAGATTAAGTATATGAGCCATGCATCTCACATGAAGATGTTTACCACTCATCACATTAGTTTTCCACATATCTAACTTTTTAGACAATTCTTTAACTGTGACATCATTTGAAGAAGCATTGTCCACGGTAACAGTGAACACCTTGTCTAATTTCCATTCAAGCAAACAACTACAAATATCTTTAGCCATCTATTCACCCTTATGACTAGTGATAGGGCAAAAATTTAGTATTCTTTTATGCAACTTCCAATCCCTATCAATGAAGTGGGTTGTCAAACACATATAATTTATTCTTTGCAATGAAGTCCATGTGTCTGTTGTGAGGCAAATATTTGGTTGTGCTTCTCTAAAAGACCTTCTTAGATTTGCTTCAATTCACCATAAACTTCATAATAATCCCTTGTTATTGCTCTATGAGAATGAAGACGAAATAGTGGTTGAGCTATTCTCATAAACTTCATAAAGCCTTCCTTTCCTACAAAACTAAATGGTAGTTCATCAATAACTATCATCTCAATTAAAGCCCTCCTAATCACTTTTTGATCAAATTTCCAAAGAGATTCTCCATCATTTTGGCAAGATTGAAAGTTTATCTTTGTTTGAGTATTATCTTTATCAATGTTAGGTGGGTATTCTTTTTGTGATGACCCAAAATATCATCTTTAAATTTAATAAGTAATTTTGTGTTCTAAGACCTCAAAAAGTACCATTTATTATTTCTCGACTTGCGTGCGCAGTCCATAAAATTTTTCGAAAAGTTTTCATGTGAAAAATGAATTAAAATGTGAAATAGAGCTTCAAAACTCAATTGAGTTGACTTTAGTCAACATTTTTAGCAAACAGATCTGGATCAGTATTTTGACAATTCCGGTAGGTCTGTATCATGATTTGAGACTGAGACGTATTCCCAGAATCAAATTCCGAGGTCCCTATCCCGATATATGGAATTTTGATTAAACAATTAAAAGCTTGAAAGCTTAATGATTTTTAAGAAATTACTGATATTGGATTTATTGACCTCCAGTCCGTATTTTAGTTTCGGAGCCCGGTGTAGGTCCACTATAATATTTATGACTTATCTGCCGAATTTGATGAGAATCGGAGTTGATTGACGTGATTCGAACGTCCAGTTGTAAAAATATAAGTTTTCGGGTTTTCTTGAAAACTTCCTTTGATTTGGTGTCCGATTCGTAGGTCTAGCGTTTATTTTGGCGATTTGATCACGCGAGTAAGTTCGTATGATGTTTTAGAACTTTGTGTACATGTTTGGTTTGGAGCCCCGAGGGCTCGGGTGAGTTTCAGATAGGCTACGAGATGATTTCGGACTTAGAAAATCTGGTTTTCTGCAGACTTCAGGCTTCTGGTGTGTCCTTCTTCGCGTTCGCGAAGGTACTCTCGCGAACGCGAAGAGCAAATTGGGGCTGAAACATTTTGTGCTTCGCGTTCGCGACATAGCGATCGCGTTCACGAAGGCTTGAGGTTCAAAGCTTCGCCTTCGCGACAGAAGACTCGCGTTCGCGAAGGGAAAGAGACTGGCCAGGAAAAATTAGCCTTCGCATTCGTGAAGGGCATCTCGCATTCGCAAAGGCCAAGCCAGGCAAGCATCGTGTTCGCGAGGAGTAAAAATTGGACAACACAAATTTGTGCTTCGCTGGGTAAAAATCCCAGAAACAGAACTTAAGTTCTGAAAATGGGGTTTCGACCCATTTTCAATTCTCTCCCATTTTTGAGCTCGGGTAAGGCGCTTTTTTGGCGCTTTTCACGGAAAAATATTGGGGTAAGTGTTCCTTATCCTATATTGATTATATATCACGATTTCATACTCATTTATATCATGAGTCCGTGAAATTATGGAAGAAAAAATCAGATTTTTATAAAATCTTTCAAAAACGAAAATTTAAGATTTGAAGGTCCATTTGATATCGGAATTGGATAATTTTTGTATGGTTGGACTCGTCTTGGAATGGGTGTTCGGATTTGGTGAGTTTTTTCGAGATTTGATATGTGGGTCCCACTATCGAATATTTTAATAAATTTTAGATTTTTATCCGGAAAATATATAAATTCATATGGAATTAATTCCTATTATTAGTATTAAATATATTAAATTATTTGTGAATAGATTTGAAGCTTTCGGAGGCAAATTTAAAAGGAAAAACTATGGTTGAATAATTGATTGGAATTTGCAAAGCAAGGTAAGTGTCGGGGTTAACCTTAACTTGAGGGAATAGAACCCTTAAATTATTTGTTATGTGAATTGCATGTAAACAACGTATAGGCGAGGTGACGAGTGTCTATACGTCGTCAAATTAATTGTTTGCCTACTTACTTAAAAAATCATAAATTATTTTTAATCATAAATTAATTATTATAATAATTGTTTCTCTCTTATTCTTTGTCAAATATTAATTCTTGAATTCCTGCATTAATTGTTACATGCTATTTGAATTATGTGTTTTAATTGTTATTTGACATTTAGCATATTAAATATTAAACTGCCTACTTGCTCCCTGATTTCTATAATAATTTGCTATTTGTCATTGTTTGTTTCATAATTAAATCATAATTGTTGTATGCTTGTTGTCTTATGATTTTATATTAATTGTTGCATTTATTGGGGAATTTCTTCTATAAGAATTGATTGAAATGGAGATATTGGAGGATCGGGTTGCACACCGTAACAGACTTATTAAAAGTTAATATTGGAGGATCGGGTTGCACGTCGTAATAGACTTATTAAAAGTCAATATTGGGGGATCGGATTGCACGCCGCAATAGACTTAATGAAAAGTCAATATTGGGGGATCAGATTGCACGCCGCAACAGACTAATTTAAAATTCTATATATATACTTGATTGAAATAAATATATGACAGACTTGATTAAAAGGAAAATATTGGGAGAGCGGGTTGCACTCTGCAACAGAATTGAATATGAATATATTGTGAGAGCGGGTTGCATGCTACAACAGAATTGGGTTGAAATAATAATGGATTATGACTGCTGGGTTGGCTTCAATTGTTATAAATTAGTTACCTGATTTATTTCTATTATTTGTGGTTGTTATTAATATTGCGTACAGGTTAATGTAAGTGAACCGCCTTAGCCTCGTCACTACTTCGTTGAGGTTAGGCTCAGCACTTACCAGTACATGGGGTCGGTTGTACGGTTACTACACTCTGTACTTCTTGTGCAGATTTTAGAGTTGGTCCCAGCGGCGTACCATAGACTTGCTCGGATTTCAGCTAC